>UCOH01012750.1:0-111923 GCA_900474275.1 Synergus japonicus
ATATATATATATATATATCTAGGTACACAATGGAAACCGCAAAAAGTTCAGAGTCCAGTTCCCAACGTATTATATAAATGAAATTTTCTACACCTATATAGATATGATGCAGCAGGCACACAAGTGGAAGTATTATACCTTTCATATGATATTAAAAGTTCTATTATTTTTATAATAATATTTCTCACATTAAGTAATTAGAGCAACAATTAAAAATTACGTGCAAATTAGAATGATTAAAAATGTATAAATGCAGCTGTGAATTCTATCTCTTTTTTTGTTCATAAATTTTTGTGTACTCATTTGTTGAATATTTTGCTTCTTCACTATGCATGAAGATGATGAAATTAATGCTTCCTCATAGAGTAAGCATTAATAATTTCTTTAAATATTAAAAAATACATTAATTTTTTTTCTCGAAGCATTCTCTTACCTAATTAATATTATAAGTCAATTGATACATCTCAAAGCAGGGAATCTTTTCTATTCTGGCATCAACTTTGATTTATGCCAGTGAAAAAATTTTTATAAAAAAACTTATTTTCAAAACCTAAATAAGTATATACTTATAACAATGATAAAGTTGAATATTTTGAAAAATCCTTGGACATGTTTTGAGATATTGAACATCCGGACAGTTGAATCTTTAATTAAAATATTTTTTAAATATTTGAAAATCATGGAACATAGATAATAAATACATACATTCTTTGATGAGAATGTAAAACAAACGATATAATTTAAGTGCTTTTTTATGTTGATGCCGCAAGGAGGTTTTTCCAACGAATTGAAAAAACACGTACTACAGTAATTGAAAATTGGTTAATTCGATTAGCAGAGACGCGCTATTTAAATTTAAATCAAATTTAACTCTAAATGCAATTCCAGGGACGTAATTCTGGGGTACTTGCCTTCAGGCTGTTGAAGCATCAGTAAAACAATTTTATCTCGTCCTTCGCTTCTAAAGGTTTTTGCTCCCACATCTTTTTCCAACAAATTTCGTGTCACTGCAAAATTTTTACCCACTCGGAAAACTCCAGCACTATATATTCTTCCTTTGACTACAGCCGCGTATCGGAATTTGAAGATTCCAATCTGAAAATAAATGCTACAAATATAGATACAGCTAGGTTTTGAAGAAATAAAACAAATTTCGTAACGCTCTATAGGAAAATGAACAAAAAGTATATAAACATAAATGAAAGGAAATGTTTTGCATATTAGCATACCTATACGTTTCTTCTTTTATTTTTATTTTTTATTCTAAGATTTTTATCTTGACATGGAATTTTGTAGAATTTTAGAGAATTTATATGTTTTTACTCAATATTTTCAATCCATATCAAATAATTTTACATCTTTTGAATTCTATGGAATTATTTTTATGGTCAAAAAGAAAATCGGATGTTTTGGGTATTTCGGAAATGCACCCATATAATTTTTATCCCGACCATTTTTTATTTACTCATTCAAGTGCAATGGATCTGAGTAATGACATTGATTTTTTAAAGCCGATAGGTGGTGAGACACTACTTTAATTAATCGTTTGTTAATTAAACTTTTTATTGAGTAACCCGCGCAATATATGTATATCCTTTAGTTCTTGCTTCAAGCACACTCTATAGAAATTGGCTACGAGCAATAGGTTCAGAGAATTAAATTTCTCATCTGTATAAATATGTATAAATAAAAACGACAGGTGGAAAAGGGAAAAAAGAGGAATACATAGAAAGTAAGAGAGGAGTAGAATAAAAATCAATAATAAATAACCCAAGGGAGGGAAAAACGCAAAGAAAATTAATTTAAGTAAAGTTAAACTTTTCTCATTCCTTTTAAACCTCAGATATGAATTTCCTGTTTGTCATAAAGTAACTGGATATGCTGAAACAGTAAACAAGTAAAATGTATTATAGGCTATGACATCGGAAATTAACATTGATAAATAATTCACGCTTTATGAATATTCCATTAGCTAGACCTCAATTTTAATCCTATATGTGGTAAGTTTCGTAAGGGTTTCCCCTCGGGTTTCCCTCAGGATTACAGGGTTCTTCAATGGCACAAAGCTGCCACAGTTTCCGCTGACTTGCTTAAGATAAAGTGATTTCTGACTCTAAACGCTTGAAAGCTCTTTCCGCTCTTGGATCTTTCAATTAATAAGTCTTGACAGCTTTTTAAAAAAATCACGTACGTACCTTCCTATATCTTTTGAAAAGGAGAAAGCAAATAAAACAATAACAATAATTCCGATAAATGCTGCTGCTGAGAACATATTTCAAAGGCGCATTTTTTTCTGAATATTCTTTTACTCACAAAAATAAGACCTATAGTATATATATATATATATATATATATATATATGAGGTATAGTTTCTTATTTCATTTGCCATCAATTCAAATATAAATTCCTTTCAAATAAATTTCCCAGCCTGAAGCTATACAAAGACATTGTCAGCGTGTGCAATATTCGAGCTCTATATAAAGCTCGCATAAACTTTTCGAACGGTGATATGAAAATGTAAATTGTGCATTTAGAAAAGCAGTGAATGCGCGTAAAAGTAGTCCAGCTATAAAAACGACGCGGCGTAAATTATTATTCGTATTATCATGCCAGCAGGATTGGAAAGCCTCAGCTTTTAAAAAAAAACGCCAGCGAAATCTCTTTGTTGGTGCGGATTTGAAACGTTTTATGGATTTTTTCTTTCTTCGATCTTCTTTTTTTTAGTATACATATGGTATAGAACGTATAAAAATTGCATGTGGAATTATTTGTACAGAAAGTGTGACACTGCCGATTGTTCATGGTGCATCGCAGTGAAAATGTGCTGAAAATTTAATTAACGTATATACACATTCAAGACTATGAAATCGTAGAGTTGGTAACGCGTTGTGGCCAGTTGGAGATTAATGATCACTGTTCCCGGTATTAGTTCTACGTTGAAGCTCTAGAATTCTAGACAATACATTTCGTCAGTTTATCTAATGTCCGTTTGCTTCACTGCAGAAAAGCACTCATTCCCTATCTTCAATTAATCCTAATTTAATCCATTGCCATTATTTCCGGATATTGCATGAATTTTAGATAAATACAAAATTTTGTCTTTATTCTATACTCATATACGTATATACACGTCAATCTTCTTTTCTTTATGCTGATCGTATCGGATCATCTCGAATATATATTCGGAGTACGTAGCAATCTATTTGTAAGTATAATGAATAATGTTTGTATGCGATCTTATTTAATTTTCTTCAACTTTCTTGATTTTTAAATTCTCCTTAATCTAATTTTTGTGAAAAACAGTTGGAATAGGATTTCTATAATTCTCTAAAATCATTGAAAAACTGATGTTGAAATCATTTGTGAGATACATATATATGTCGTATATTGAAACCCTTGAGAATTACTTAGAATTCTCAAAAATCATTTTAAATATGTTTGAAATATGATTTGAAAAAACTGTACAACAAAACGTTTTCATTGCGATGACTAAATTTTTTTTTCAATGTTTAAACTAGTTAATAATCATCGATATGATATAATTAGAGTCTAGAATAATCCGTCCACTGATAATAAATGAGATTCGTAGCCGATTTTACTTAAAATGTCTTTTTCAATCTAAAAATAATTGTCACTCCCTTCAGTTTTACACCCAAAGGCACAATTGGATTACGTCGACTGAGTCCTGTTTTTAGGGAAAAAACAGCTTCAATTTACTTTTTACTCAAACACAGTTTTTATACAAAGTTCAAGGGAACTAAATGGGAGATTGGGAAGATGAGAATGGCATTCAGAAAGGAAGGGAGGAAAGGAGGAAGGGAGGAGAAAAACAGTGATTGTCAGATTGGCAATTAGTCCTTTTATCATCAAACCCTTCTAGGGATGCAATTTTATTTGAATAGATGGAATCCAGTGGTAATTGAAATTTATTTTCCATCAGAAAGATCTTTAGAAGCTACGTTTTTGTGAAAAAAAAAACATCATCTTTTACATTCATTTATTATTTTTCGTTTTTTTGGGGGGATAAAATATGTATTTCATACGTTTTCGGGATCTTCATAAATTTCTTCTTATTTTTACACAAAAGCTTTTCTTCCACCTTGACTCGATCCGGATAGTAATAGATTTAGGGATTAGCTCGATTAATTTTTTCAGGATATACCTATATCTTTCCTGGTTCCAGAGCGAAAACAAATCGTGGAAACTTGGTCAGATCGCGATATCGAGTGGTGCATATCTATCAGCAAAATGATCTGGATTTACAGAGCTGTTTAATTGAATTGAGAGATCGACGAGATTGCACCACAAATCAACGAAATCGATTTCCCTTCGAAAGAAATGACAAGTCTGCTGAATAAATCCCACTTTTCATTAGTACTTTGTATCTAGGACAGCCGGTGCATGCTTTTGAATTGACATCTGGAAGATATATTTTCCGGATCACTTCAAAATTATTAATTATTATGTATTGAATTAAAAAAACATTTATCTTATAGAGCATCTATATTTTTCCACTTTTTGGTTGACTACTTATTGTTTACTTCTCAGAACTCATGATTAATTCAGTGTACTCATTTTTCGAAAATAAATCCTTTTATTCAAATTACTTAAAAAATTAACACAAAGAAAAGGAAAAAAGAGGCTCTAAGAATTTTTCAAAATTTTCTTGAAAACTTTGTTGCTTTCTCATCTTTAAATTGCTTAAATTGCATAATTTTTCTTCCACAGTCAGCAACCCCCAGCAATGTGAAATGATATGCTAGTGACCAGAAAGTATCGATAATATCGAACCATATACATATAGGCTTTACCGGTGGATATGGTGACTTTTATCCTGGCCGGAAACGCAGCGCAGGTCGGTATCTATTATCGTAATTTTCCAGACTCGGGAATCTAGGTCCGGATCCAGTTTCCCTCCGATTCCTTCCCAAAGGAATATCGTTTCTCGCAGTAACAGTAATGTCGGATGCATTGCCTTGGATAGAGGCCAAATAGAGTTGCATCTTCGAGAGAAAAACTATAACCGTAATTAAGTCGAAAAACGTTTTAGACGATCTTCTTACGTCGACAAATACTTGCTATCGCTCTCTGAGAAACATCAATTCTATATTGAAGCTTCAACATTTAGAAAATGAAGTAAAAATTTCGTTATATTAAAGAAAACTTTTTTTTCTTTCAAAAACGTAATAAAAAATTTTTTTTTTAGAAACTTGATTATGTCACCACTACAAAGCTTCCTCTAAGAATAAGTAAAAGAGAAATTTATGTAGATATTCGATATGAATCCGATTTCATGCTACTCACTTTTCCCTACGAAAAACTATAACAATATACAAATTCCAGTCATTCATAATTAAAATTTTTTTCATGTCATTTTATCGGGTTCTTATTTATATTACAAAAGTTATAGCTTCTCTCTGGGATTAAAACAAAATAGCTGATATTCTGATGCACAGCTGTCTATTGAGTAAATATGTTATATGCTCTCTATTTCGTCAACTATGAAGCAATTTCTGGATGCAGCATCATGGAATTGTAACAGAATGAATTATCTCACTCACACTGCAGGCGTTCTATACATGATATAGTCCATATTAAAGTGCGAATTTAGCACAATTCAACAGGAATACACTGCAGATATATATATATATATAGTTATGCAGAATTCATTCAAATCTTGCTTGAATGACTTGTGCCAAAAAGCGCAGGATTATATTCCTGCGGTTATACCATCACATAAAATAGTTAGCGTACGTTTACAACTTTCTTATTAGAAAAAATTAAAATTTTAATAAATAGTGAAACTTACTACATAAAGCGAAAAATCATGCATTCAGAGCGAATGTTGACTATTTTAAATGTTAAATTCAGCATTTTTCTTTGTTTGGTGTAACACTGTGTTTGTCTCATAAAATACATTTAAAATGCACAGCATTTCAATGAACTCGATGACGGTTATAAAATTTCCGATTTCATATGGTACAACATATATTTCTTGTTTAAATTAACATTTCGCTGACTGATTGCAGATTCATGTAATATTGAATATTAATTTCAAAATCATAATATGCGCATATACATATGTAATGTTATAATAAAATGTAAATATTTACTTAAATTTCAAATTAAATCGGAGCAAGTAATTCATCACCTCGGAAATAATATTTAATAATATTTCCATGTTAAATATAATTATATAAATAGAGATTTACATTATTAACTACCGTACTATTGTATTACTTAAACTTTCTAGTATATCTTTACGATAAATACATATATTATATGTCTTAATTGGATTTTAAAGTTAATATTAAAAAATATAGCATAAAGTTTGTTGTTCAATTTGCTATAAGAGTAACTCCGTTTTCCAATAATCTCATGTCCTTTTATGACGTGTAATGCTTCTATACTTTCCTATCGATAAACTTTTCTGCTTCGATATCCTCAACGACGAGTTATGTCCGTGTCGCAAAAATTTAAGATGCTCAATGTTAAAACCAAGTAAAATTTTATCCAAAGTAAAATTTTAAAAGTTGTCTATCTCCTCCTTTTTATACTCTAAAAAATTTCTACTTCGGGAATTTAATCTTTCAGGAATTTTCCCAAATAACATACCATCAACTGCGTGGGATCATATCAGATTTAAGAAAATTTCCATTAGAGAAAGTTCCAGAAGAATTAGGGAAATTCCATAAAATGTTAATGAAAAGCATTTTTCCAAAACAAAAATGTTGGATAATCTCTAAGAAATTGTATAGAGTTTGCCTCTTTTAAGATAGATTTTCATTAATAATTAAACGTCGAAAACGTGAAAAAGAAGAAAAACGAGACTGTTTCACACTTGAAGTGAACATCAAACGCAAAATGGATCTCATTACCAGTCAGTCTCTTTAAGTTTTGCTTTCTATTTTTCTTTCTCTTTTCGCTTTCTTGAACCAAGTCGACGCTAGGGTGAACGACTTCCGGTCGAAAACTTCGTCTGCGTTCGTTTCTTTTACTCATGGAATATCAGAAGAGTGAAGCAAAAAGTTTTCTTCTCCTTTCCTGCGCGATCTCTTTTGATACGATTTGAAAGACGGAATTCGAGACATTGAAAATCAAGTCTATAATCAGGATTTTATTTCGACGCGACGACTATAAGTGGGAAAAGGCGAAAAAGGGAGAAAGTTAATTTTCTTTTCACGAAAATACTTCTGCATGGCTTTACTTCAGGCTTCTGGATTTCTTTCAAGAGATCCTCCTTTCAAGTTTAAGTTGTTTTAATCTTTACATTTGATATTGAAATTTATTATTGAGTGATATTTTAATAAATTCAGTTTACAGGTGATAATATCCCTTCTCAAGTATACTATATATAAGACTTATTCTTCTTTATAATATCTGCAATATTTCGTAAAAGTATCGAGGAGAATTTGAAAGTATAATATCAATTTGGATGAGTTTTTATGTACAAAAAGTTTCAATAAGGATGCCATATATACAATAATAGACGAAAGGAAAGAGGTTGGTTAACTGTCGCATGGGAAACTCGATTTTCTTCAGGATAGTGGGAAAATGAGTTTTCCAGGTGTTTTTATCGCCTAGCCCAGGGATGCATCTATCACGTGGATAAGAAGCAGTAAGGCCTCTTTTTCCTCCTCTTTTCCTTTCTTCTACCATCAACTTTTTTTCTACTTTTTCACTTTTTTCCCCGTCTTTCCTGTTCTCTTCGTAAGAAGAGAAGCGTCTTTTAATAGTAAAACTGAACCTCATCGTCTTGGGAACAATGAATTTTGTTGATTGTCGATTCTACAAGATTGCAATTCAATTCGAGAGATTTCGATTTTCTTACCTCAAAAGTCATTCAAAAGCCAATCGCAGGTTTATAACAACAATGTATGCGAGATTTTCGAGACGTATTTCGTTACACCACTTTTTTAATAGAAGAAACAATTGATAGGACGAAAAAATTAACGCATCATTCTATGTATTTATAATTATTGTACACCTTGCTCAACAAAAATTAACGTTCAAATAACATTAAAGAGACTGTTTATATCCTTTATTTTATACCTACCTATGTTTATCGTCATATATCGCTCGATTGCAAAACTACATATTACTATATAGAAATTTCCTTCATGACTCTTTCGCTTTAATATGTGATTTCTCCGATTAACGGCAGTTTAGCATGAATTGAACAAACATTACGGGTCAGAGATAGACAAATTGGCTTTTAAATGCATGGAATCTATAACTTTACGTCCTTAGACACGCAGTCGCTGAATAGTGGTGAAGATATATATATATATATATATATATATATATATATATATATATGCCAGCAAACATAGAATTTCGTGTATGTACCAGTCAGCACACATGAGTTTGCATATAGCGAAAGGACGAATTTGTATTGCATGTATGGGGAATTAAGCTTACGTAGGGAATAGAAATTTCGTGCAAATCGTGAAGCGAAATCAAAGCTTCAAGGCCTCTGGATCGTTAGGATGGAGACGATTAACCCTAATTGCAGGCTAAGCAAAGATTTACCTTAATTGTTATTGCTATCGAGATGCAAAGGCAAGGGAATCGCGTTGCTGTATGAAAATTAGAGAAAATTTCAGTGGAATTCGTCTTTGTGGAAAATATAATGAGGTACATAGAGATTAATTTTTTTATTACAAAGTGTGGTCATTATAATTATTATTAATATTCCTACTAAAAATCTATTTCATTTCATCCAACGAATTTTCTAGGACTTATTCTATGATATATTTTTCTTAGAAAAAGTTTCAAACTTTTTGAATGAAATAGAATAATTTGCATTATTCATTTTATTTCTACTTTTATATTCAACTTGTGTATGTATATAAGGCAAGCTTTTCTTGGCTACCTTAAAACTCAAACGATCTTTGATACACATAAAAATGAAATTGCGGTACCGTTTACGAGGATTTTTTGGCCGCCATCTGCTTTACGACGACTTATCGGCGTGGTCGATAGATTTGACCATAATCTTCTATCATTTTAGCTTACTTTATATGCATCGTATGCCCGAAAATGCCCACAAACCGAGTGGAAAACGACGAGTGATTTTATGACTGATCGTTTCAGGAGTCGACCAGGAACAGAGCTTGCACAATCGATTCCAGCCAGTCATACATATATACATATATATATATATATACTTTGTAAGCAAAAGGCAAATTTTCGGGCAAGAATTCCGAGATCGATCCTAATATGATATTCTAAAAATATCTACAATATTAGAAATATGAAGTTGCTATAATGATATTATACATAAATTAGTGTAACAGTTACTGGTCATCACATTTCTATCTTAAAACAAACAATAAATATAGTACATAATTTGGTTATATACGATACCTATGCTGGTAGCTGAAAATACTACTCTATATATGTATATACATATACTATCTCATAAGATTAGCAACTGAATTTAACGAAGACAACGACCGTGTCGCGAAATTCAGAGGATTATGGCATACATAATATCAGCTAGTGAGCATATATAACTTTCAAACGAAGAACGTGTCATAATCTATATGTTAATACCTCTGTACATAGAGAATATGAATGAATTTGTCAAACTTATAGAAATTATTTTTAAATGAAATTGAAATCTGGAAATAATTTATAATATGTATATAACAGTATAACTATAGTTAGAATACTAAAATAGCATCATTTAACCAATATATTTTTAATCCTAAAGAATTTAACAGAAAAGGATAGCTTAATGCTATTCGCGTCCTAACGCGCGTTGTTAATCGTCACAATTTTGGCTTATCGCTCGAGTTCAAATTGTCGAATCCCTTGCAACAGAAGCAGCAGCAGCAGCAGCAGCAGCGTCTTCATCTGAGCGTTATTGCAGCGATTTACTAATCACGAGATTATAACCCGCTTCTAGCAAACCCATGACTGAAATTAGGTGTTATGTAATGGAACTCACGAAGCAGTGAATTCAGAAACTCTAATTCGGAAATTTCCAGATCACAGAAGATGAACAATTCAAAATAGAAATAAACAAAATCAGATAACAATAAATTGTTAAAATAAGATAAATATAAAATTGTTATACAATAAATTGTATAACAATTTTACTTTACTGAGTCGCAACCAGATCAAAATTCCTTAGAATAATAATTCAACTCGTAAATTGTTTCTTTCTAAATAAATCGAATATATTTCTAAAATTATATAAATTTATTTATTCCTCCTCATCTTGGTTCCAATTTGCCACAAATAGAAGTTAAAGTTCTTGAAATGAAAATTGAGTGCATGTTACTAAATAAAAGATGGCATATTTCCAATAATATTTAAATAGGAAATCTGTGACGACGAAAATTTAGATTTGTTGATGTGATTAAAATTGGAAATATTTTCAAATAAAAAATTGATAAAATTCGTTCAAAAATGAGTCTGCAGTAGTCAATTTTGTTATGAATACATATTATTGAATGAGCGTTAATCGACAAAGTAGTTTTAATTACTCAAACTCCACTGAATGTGAATTAGTCACAAACTGTTATTGCAGAAAATGATTAAACAAATATTGACGCGATATAGTCCGACTGATTGTAAAATACAGTGTCACAGGACCGCTTTCATCGCTTTCCATCGATCGATAAGTAATTATGAAATTTTCTCTTTACACGTCCAACAACCCTCTCTGTCATTTAACTTTAACAGGTTCGCTCGAAGTTGGAGATAATGGGATTAAAAATTCTCACAAATCTTCATCAAGACCTTTTCAAGTGCAAATCACAACGTGATGCTAAAGCTTTATTGTTTCTACGTAACAAAAAAAATAAATAACGGATAAAGAGGAAAATGTTGGACTTTTCGTTGAAAATTATTTTTAAGGCTTTTCTAAAGCTGAGAGACTATTGACTTTAAATAGTTGTAATAAAGAATATATAATTAACTCGCTTAAAATATGGAAGTTCTTAAAAATTTAACATGCCAAAATTAGAGTATGAAATGAGTAACAATTATCAATTTGAACAATTAAAATGAACAAATGTTGAATTATCAATCATCTAAAGGTACCATTTATAATGATGAAATGAACTGGTTATTATGATTAATTATAAATCGGCTTTAATTTCAAGCAAAATGTATTTCAAAAAAATATTCGGGAATTTGTAGATACAGTGAATCATTATAGAGAAGATTCTACTTATTATTGCTTATATTCTAGAAAATATGATCTTTGATATGTGGACTCAATTTATAAAATAACTTACATACAAATATTCTTGTTGGACCTGTTTGTATATTACATATTTTCAAATATCTTTCAATAGAGCTTCTTAAAATTGATTCTGATGCAAAAATGATTATAGTTACAAATCCTTTGTAAATGAATAATTTACTATTAATTAAAATTAAGAAATGCTTAAAAATTTGTTGAAATTTTTTTTTCATATAATATATTAATGGAAAGTTAAACGAAAATAAAATGAGCCTGAGGCTTGCAGATAGAGGTTTCACATTCTGGACCAGTTTTCTCGGTTCGCAACCACTTGCCATGACAGTGAGGAGAGGAAAGCATGCTCCACCTAGTGATCATCGCCTCGGTGCCACCATCACCCTCGCATCTCCAATCGAGAACACGTCTTAAGGCCTGCGTTTGACAGCGTACACATACTCGCGAACCTGCAAACAAATTCAATTCAATATGGTAAAAATATTATTTATTATTATAATCATTTATAAGTCTATTTAAGAAAATATTAATATCAATCAATAGTCAAAATAAATATTCACATAGAGCACACTTCCGCAGGTGAATGTATAACGCTTTGTAATTGAATGTCTATTCCCTGCAAACTGTAATACACAATTGAAAATAAATTCTCTGGATCAATATTTATAAACTAGACAAATTGTTTTCTATATTGGAGGCGAGTGTATAAATTTTATCCAGATTGAAAATACAATAATTTTGTACATCAGACCAGACGTTTGAAACTTCAATGCAATCAAAAATCTGCAGGGAGAAGGGCAATAGGTATAATAGTTTCTGTCACAAAGCTGTAGCTGCAAACAATCACCGGAAGTGTGCAGAACAAAACTTTCAGATTCTAGCACTCGTAGCTTGTGCTTTTGGATACTTATCAATCTTCTATCCTTATTTATTTCCGACTCACCCTCCGCGAATTCCGAGAGACTTGGTTCATTGTAACACGCTTTTGATGCCTTTGTCACCGTAAACGTCACACAGTATCTGAAACCAAAGTTAAAAATCATTAAAATTGTGATTACCTTTTTTTTGTTTTTAAAAAAGACGCATCAAGTACATTAATGTTTGATTAATGACGTGAAATTCATGCCGATAGCCATGTTTTTTGACTCAGTCTAGTTGTAACTTTTAAATAATTGTGTGAAAAACTTTTTTGTATGAAAAACTGTTTTGCGAAAAACCATGAATGGGGAAAATAATGTTCATAATTAAAATATGTTTACAGTGCCGAGAATCTTCTTTATTAGCAATTTTTTTTGGCTGACTTATTCCCATCACTTTCATTGAGGAACAAACATTTTAAAAATAAATTATAGTAAGTAGATTCTAAGAGGCTTCTAAGAGTTTCCAGAATCATTTTGATCATTTTATGTATAATTTATTAAGTTCAATTCACACCGTTTTACCGGGTTCTTCCTTCTTCGTTGATTTTTTGTTCTTGAAATGAGTTTTAGAAGATATAATAACGATTGGAAGTTACTATCTGCTTTCTGGGCAAACTGTATTCTTCCTTCCGTGGTGGTAAGGACTGGCAAGAGTGATGATATAAGTGCATCTGGAGTCGAGGAGGCTCGGCAAAGTTCTCTCGATAACTTTATTTCGAGCATTCGACAAACTCAGATATAAGTGAACTGCAATCGCCAATTCAATTGAATCCGTGAAGCACCAATGCACAGACCTATAGCGTATTGGCGCAATCCTTGAGGATAAACTGCTCTTTTCTTCGCGTCTGCCTGTTGGATTGGAGGTCTAACGATTTCTTAGCTACTTCCCATCGACTTGAACTCCTCAGGCCAATTGTGTTGCCCTAGTAAATTTTATCGTTTAGCCCTTTAAAATTTATATGAATAGTTGTTTCTTTTTTATAATATTACAAAAATTAACTCCGGTGAGATAAAAAGAGAATTAACGTTAAGAAGAAATAATGAAATCCTTTACTCTGGGATTGAATTTCATACGTCTAATAATTTGACGACTTTTTTTACAAGACTCTTCATATAATAATAACTTCAAACTATTTTAAAAATCCCTTGAAATTTTATGAAACACTTGAAAATTCATAAACTGTTTTGAAATTAAAAAAAAATCCTTCCTAGTTCCTTAAAATGTATTCAACTTCCTTAAAAGCAAATGAAATTCCTTATAATATCTTTAAATTCCCTAAACTCACTCACTCAAAAGCTATAAAATCCCTTAATATTTCTTAAAATTATACATTAGCTGCAATTTACCACCAAGAAAATATGAAGGTAAATATTAAATTAAGAGGCGTAATTTTATTTACAAAAATATTTCTTGAGGGAAATTGTAGTAGCGATAAGAAAGACTTGCTAGAAGGGAGTTCAAGTATTTCTCGTAAACTTTATGATTCAAAGGAGATCACATTTCATTTTTGAGCAGTTTTCATATTTTCCAGACTTCCACCTCTCTGCTTGGCACGTCTCATTTAGTTTCACTCTGGTAAGCGACAAAATATATGAGCAAATAGACACCATACTGATACATTTATGATATTTCTCCCCTTTGCATATATATATATATATATATGTCTTCCATGCTTTAGAAACGAGCATTCGTATTTAAAAAAAAATAATTGTACGTATAAGCTTCACGATAAAAGCACATGGTATACTTTGAATAAGCACTTCATAACATCCGAAAGGGACAGTGAGTGAGAGAGTGAAAGGGGGGGGGGGGGGGAGAAGATAGATTCAATATTCTCAAAAAAGGTGTAAAAAACACCTGGTGTTTTAAAAAGACGAACAAATATGGCAATAATTGTTATAGAAAATTGTAACCACAGTTTTCAAAAGTGGGATATAGGTAAATATAATAGTTCCCACAAAAGATAATAAATAATATAGAATTATGAAAAAGAGAAAAAAAAAAGAAAAATTGCAGTATGAATAGAAAATGGACGGAAATGCTGGGTAGTAGTATAATGAGTAAAAATGTAAAATTGCGTGCAATTATACATTTTGAATACATGCAGAAACTTTCATTATGCAAAGGTGAATATATGCAGAAGATAAAATGATGTATTTGCTTTCCACAATCGATTTTCTATACACTAAGCGCATAATTTATTGTACAAATTGTGTGAGGTCTATTGTTTCTCTTCCTCCTCGAATGTTATGTGTGTGTAGTTGCAAGACTTTGTTTAGACCGCGATATATATCTCCAACACTCCTCCACTCTATACTATACTATACCAATAATTATGTTGTGCACTATGCCCGAGTGTACAGTTGTACACTCATGATTATCCTCGGAAACTCTAACTAGAAAACCATTAAAGACCTTCAATAAAGGAAGCTTTAATTTTCTTTCGATAACAAGATCTGCATTCAAATCATCCTGAATCTATATTCTATATGTATATAGCTTGGTCATTCTTTCATATTACATAAAAACCTTTGGTATACAAGATAATATAGAAATGATGTAAAAAATTAAACAATTTAATATTCAGCAAGTAAGTTTTAACAAATTTCTAACTGATGCAGGAAAAATTAGTTGTTATCGTTGACCAAACATGTCAACAAGTCAAAACACGAAATAAGAAAAAAGTATCAGCAAATGGAAAATACCAGAAAAGTTTTTGCGAACTTCGACTTCACGTTTTATGATTCCTGCATTTATTATACGAGTACTTCATAATCTTATGATGACTGAATTAGAAGGCGACCCTTGTGCCTATTTTATATTTATAACTACTGATTATATGTATTTTTATCGAGAGTAGTAACCTGTTTTTTAAATTTTCATCTCCACATTCTCTTTGTTGATTCATTCATCTGACCTCGTAATGCACTCCAGAGAGACATTCACAGAGTCAAGGCTTACGATTCTTCAATGCAGCTATTCCTTTTTTTATTCACACTTATAACTGGTTGCAAAGAAGAAAAATTCTTTACAATAATCAAAGATACCATGAGCATCAGAACCAGTTTTCAGTTTCAGATCAAGGAGTCTTTGAGATACTTCGGACTTGAAGTTTCCACTGCTTCGGATTTTGTGAATTTATTGTGAATCCCTAAACACTAAAGCCTAAACCTTAAGCCATGAAGTTTGTGTACCTCTTGAATTTTATTTTCACTCTCTGCATCTGCATAAATTCCCAAAGGACTTTCCTCGACTCTCCAAAAAATATTCAATTACTTCAAGAATTTAGACACTTGACTCTCAAATTTTTTGGTAGGCAGTGAAAAATTTTCAATTATAAGTTTGAAAAATGAGTTTTTAACCGCAATTTCGAAATCCTTGTTTGAAAGAATTAATCGTTGAAAGTATTCAAGTATCAATTTTATGAAACTAGAATGTCATGCGCGCGCGCTAAAAAGCATGCGCGTTTGTCAATAATTGATTAAAAAATCTTATACATATTAAAATACATAAGTCTAAAGGTGAGTGATGTATAATTTTAAATGACAATTCTGGCCTAGAGTCCGCAGTCTTGAAAGGTAAATTTCGAGAGAGCTGTTAAAGTGACAAGCGATAAAAAAAAATCTAATATATTGTAGTATCTAACAACACTCGAAATTACCTTTCGGACAAAATTGAATTACTTTTTTCAATAGAAAAGACTGGAGAAAAAGAAAAGCTTCGTCGAGTTGCACGGCAAAGGTACATAGTCCAGGATCCTGTGCCTGCAAGAGTGCCTTTTCCCTGTAATGTTAAAGGTAATAAAAAAAAACGAAAAACAAAAAAAACAAAAAATTATACTGGAATAACATAAATTCCTTCTTATTAGGCGGTAGGTCTGCAGAGGTACCAACAAGTATTCACAAATTAAAGCCTGGTGACATTGATATAGTAGCAGCATTAGGCGATTCCATAACAGCCGGATTTGGTGCTTTAGCTACTAATTTTGTACATTTATTGGTTGAATACCGAAGTGTTTCTTTCATTGGAGGAGGTGAAGGATCATGGCGTCAATATCTTACTATTCCTAATATACTCAAGGTCTAAAAATCTGATTAAAAATCAATTCAAACATTCTTTATAAATCCCAAGTTAATTGATTTTAAATAAATACAACTTAATTATGAGAACAATCCACAATTGAGATATCGGTATATTTTCTAATTAGGTCTGTATTTTAGGAATTCAATCCAAAGCTAATAGGGTACTCTAAATCGGATTCATTCGCATTCCAAGACTCGGCTCAATTAAATCTTGGAACTACTGGAGCTATGTCTTCAGACTTACCATTCATGGCTGAAACACTAGTCAAAAGAATGAGAAACGATTCTAGAGTTGATGTACAAAAACATTGGAAAGTTAGTCTTTAATTTTACTATTTTCTTTTTGAAAATCTGCCCCCGAATTGTTAGTCATTCATTTCCTCTCAATTTTTCCAGTTTATCTCGATAATGATGGGTGCCAACGATTTTTGTTCGGATATGTGCTATTTATCAAATCCCTCCTTGTTAATAAATAATCACAAAAGCGATCTTACAACGACTTTAAGGATCATTAGAGACAATCTGCCCCGAACTTTTGTTTCTCTAACTCCCCCTCCTCATATAAAGGATTTGTATGGGATCACCGGAAAACCCCCTTATTGTGACATTACTCTGGATGTTTTATGCCCCTGTATCTTTGGAACAAGATGGAATCAACAAAGAACAGAATTTTTTGAAATCATGACGAAGTTGGTGGAAACTCTTTTTATTTATTTCCATTTTCATTTATATTTAACCCTTTATCCGCGACAACGTGCATAGTACAAACAATATTTATAAATATACTTGCAGATTTCAATTGGTGGAAGAAGAAATTGCAAATTCTCCTGAATTTCAAAGAAAAGATTTCGCGGTGGTGGTTCAGCCCTTCACTGTAAATTTGACATTTCCTTCCAGAAAGGATGGTGGATTCGATCCATCTTTTCTTGCTCCTGATTGTTTTCACGTCACCCAAAAGGCATTCGCGAGAGGTGAGTAATTTAGAAAAATCTAAAGTAAACCTGAACTATATTTGACTTTATTGCTGTTTGTTATTAATTGAATTCAGCTGCCAATGCCATTTGGAATACATTGTTCGAGCCAGTGGGTCAAAAAACGACAGGCTGGATGGAACCATTCAAAAAATTTAATTGTCCTACTTCGAAAAGGCCTTTCCTCGCTACGTTACAAAATAGCAAAGAAAATGGAGATTAATAAAACTGCTTTTTTGACAAATATTCCCTTTCTCAGATTATTTTTTAAAAAAATGTATCCTGCAAAATAAGAAAAAGAATTGAATTTTTTAAAGCAAACAAAAATTAGCTTTTTAAAATAAACGTGTAGTGTCAAAGTACTCTTACCTATAATAAAAACGTAAAAAAAAATTCAGACTGATATAAATTGTAAAAATAAAACTTCTATACTTGAGACAAAATCACATTAATTAATTTTTTCACTAATCATTCGCTAAAAAAATATATTCCTGTAAAATTTCTTATGCAAACAATTAGTTATGTTAGCTAGTTTATATGAATTTTAAGAGATTTTTATTTTTAAGAATTTTTAGGTGTTCGAAGTTTTAACAGGCTAAAAATTCTATTATTCGGGAATCCTTCATACAAGCGCGAAGAATGTAAATTATACCTTTTATAATATATAGTATACATACACATACATATATATACATATATATAAAATATCGATCAAAATTGCTTCTCTCCGATTTTTATGAATGCTGTGATGAGTTCTGTTTCTTTTTTTTCGTTTTTTAATAAAAAATTCCTGCATGCTTTCGGCTATCATCAGCAAATCCCTTCCGCAAATAAGAACCAGAGTACTAGAGCGTTTGGTGAATGTTGAAAGAACGCATCACTCCGAGCACCCCGAGGAATTCATATATGTAGAGAGGTACTGAAAAGTCTGGTTTTATATGTTCGGGATTCGAGAAACCATCAAAAGGGACTTTTATATGAATGGATAATGAAGCCAAATATCTGCTGATATTTCTGAACAGTTCTACTAGGTGACTCGGGTACTCAAACCAAACCTTAGAAAAATTTCCAGGTTTATTTATGGTCACATATAAATTCATTCGCTTATCTCTTTTCTGGTCCAGTACCCACCCTAAATATCAGTAATAGCTTTCAAGTTCATGAATTTAAATAATTTCCACGAATTTAATGCTTGAAGGGGCAAGAATAATTTCGCCATGATACATTTTTTTTGTTAATAAAAAAAATCAAGTTTTCAGTTCTATGACCGATTTTTGAATTTCTCTTATTAACATAAGAGAAGTCAGTGTCTCAGTAACGTCCATTTCCATTCCGCTTATCAAAGGAAGAATATTTTAACAAAGCTTACTCCTGCATGCATTATTAACAATACGAAAATCAGATATAACTCTTGTCTTATATTTGCAACACTGATATACAATTATTAAAATCTTCGTTGCATCTACAGCGATACCTATAAACATTAAAAATAAAATAAATAATGAATTCATTTTTTTTCATAATTTATCTTCATAAGAAATATATTATGTATTCATATCCAGAAATAAAGTAGAGAATATGTGGCGAGTTGCTCCAGCACTGCTTAACATTTAAGCTTAGAGAAACTTTATACCAACCTATCATAAGGAAGGAATAAGCGGCAAACTAAAGTTTAAGCTGGATTTAGATTCTAGGGACTGAAGTTGGGCCATGACTAGAATTTTGTGGGTAGAAGGTCTTAAGTTAACCAAGTCGCAAATCAGTGTTCGTCTTTATAATGAGTTGTTCTTTTTTAAAAAGTTAAAACCAAGATAAGAACAAATTACTATCTCAGGAATGTAAAAATTAAAAATTAATAAAAATTTCTCTTACTCTTTAGAAGCATCGTATTCTGGACTTTCCCTGTACTGAAGTCGAAGATTTGTTCGAATGTCATTGCTATCATTGATGAGTCGTACGCCACTTAACTCGGCTGGCAGTAAAAGCGCAACTTCTGTAAATAAAAGCACAATAGTTAATGTTTACTTCCAGTTACCCATTAATAATCGCATAAAATAATTTTTTTGGTCCGAAAAAAAAATGGATTTCACACCTAACGATCTTCAAACCTAAGGTCTGCACAATATATGGTAGAACGAATTAGACGGGGGAATCAACCTTCACCATTTCCGGTAGTGCTAAGTATAACAATCAGTCCTAATCTCTCGGGCCATTATCTTCGATCTACCCTTCTAATTGCATACCTTAATTGCGGTGAATCCTATAACGTTTTTTGTACTAAGTTTCTTTCGTTTTTCCAGACAATAATCAAATTATATAAGTTAATAAAATCTAGCCAAAAATATAGGAATTCTAAAATTAAAATTACATGATTTCTCCCATTAGAATTAACAAGTAATTAATAAAATCTGGAAACATTATGGACCAATGATTAAGAACTGAAGATTTTTTTATACAGTTTAACTTCCATTATTGTCATTCTTAAAGCGCTTTACTGAAAATAATTAAATTTAGTGGTAACAGCTCTTACCCTTCAAAGCAGACTTTGGATTACGTTTATGGCACTTAGTTCCCTGACAGCCACGGTGCTGCATTAGCTGTGGACAGTGTTTTCCCCCATTTTCTGCATTTCTGACCACCATCCTCGACCTCGATTGAGCTCCAGGGCCACATTCGCTGTCACAAGTGGACCACGGTCCCCAACCAGAGACCATGCAATCCAAAACTGAAAAATAAAATACAAGAGAATACTTATAGCAGAGATTTACCCAGCTATCCAAGGAATTTTAAGAGACGTGGGTCGTTTACAAAAAAATTGAAGGAAAGTTGTTGTTTCCACGGGAATAAAAGATCAAGTGTAATACATTTTTCTGAAACTCCTTCTGATAATCGTTTTTAGCACGAGACTAAAGAAGCTATGTAGTGTATCTAAGTACTTCTGAGAGGCCAACCATCAAGAGCAAATCCCATGGCAACAAGAGAAAGAAAAAAACATAAGAAAAGGGATATATCGGATCCGATACACTTATCCTCGCAGCTATACAATAAAATCCCTGGCAAGACAATTAAGCTTCATCCTCAGCGATATTAAAGACGTAATTCTATCTGAAGCCTTGAAAAATATCTTCGCAAACTTCCAACGTACAAGCGGTCGATAGAGGGTTCCTTCACCATTTACTGTCCAATAAAAATCCCATGTCTGATAAAAATTGACTTTTACTTTCAAAATAATAGACGATACCTTCCCACTAATGTCAAAAACAATTTACTAAATTCTATAAAAGAAATCTAAAATCGTGTTGAATAAAACATAAAAAATTTTTAATGTATTTTTTAAAACAATATTAAGTTAAACTTTTATGCTGTCGAAACAAAAGTGTCACGCCCAGTCGCGCCTTTCACAAGTAATTGCTTCACGTTTATGACACTTTGATACAAAACCTATAATGCCATCAAATATTTCTTACAATATGAAATTTCCAGTTTCCTAATATATTAACAGTTTGCCTGCTGCGAGAAGTGAATAAATATTTACTATGAAGCGAAAAGCTGATTCGCGGAATTCGCGGAATTCGCGGAATTCGCGAAACACCCAAAAAGTTGAAAAATCTAAACGTGGGAATGGTAAACGAACCTCAAATTGTTTTCATTTCATTTCTAATTATTTTTTTGTCTAAACTTATAATTTGAATTTGATTAACAGGTAACCAATATATTTTGTCCGCAAGGGCTGAAACAGTATTAAAAACAGTTTTAGAAGACATACTACAAGAAACCCTTCAAGATGCAAAGAGAATAGCCGAACAAACAGAAAAGGGAAGAATCTCTTTGAATGAAGTGGAGAAAGCTCTCAAAAAGCTTTGTAATCGTTATTGTCCTCAATTTGGTCAATTCCAGAAAGATGTTTCAAAAAGCAATCGTAAAAGTAAATAATATACCCATATTTTAAATACCACATATTTAAAAAATAATTTAAAATTTTTAAATATTATGTAAACACTGAGTTTTAAGCTACAATATTTTTCTCTTTATTTTGATATCGCTTTAATCGATCACTTCCAAGTGAATTTTCACAAGAAATTGGGACAACACGTAGTGAAGAAATTTTTCTTAGAGTCATGCGGCGTCACCAGGTCGAGATTTCAAGCGGAATTTTCATTCCTCAAGTGCTAGGCAATCTCAAGTACAAGTCTGTCTCACAAATCTTTTATCATTCTCACGAATTCGAACTATAAATACAATTCTCTTTCAATCTTTTACTGCTATTCGAACCACGTACAGTATTTATAGTCCTGCGCCTCTCGCACCCCCTTTTTAAACTAGAATCGAGAATTTCTTCATGATCGAATTTTTAATCTCGACATTCTTGGTAGGTACTCTTGAGAGAATAAAAAGGAAAAAACGATAGTGTGAAGTGTGACTATATGTTTAAAGAAGATCAAATAGGAGGAGAGTATGAAGTTTTCTCTGACTTTACACTTTCCTCCTGATGGTGCCATTATATCGGGTCCCATAGCGAAGACCGTAGCTTAAAATAATGGTAAAGTATCATCCCTAAATCCCTGGAGAAAGAACGTAGCTCAACTAAGTTAAAATTTTGCATAATTTAAATACTCAAGAAAAAAGACTAGGATATCAAAAATTATAGATTTTTAATGTTTAAACAGCCGATTAGTTATAAAATTGTATTAATCATTCCGAAAAATCTGCACACGCTCATCGCGCAAACTTCCCCGCAAACTTTGCTCGCTTTAAGAGCGAGAAAGAACTTTACAACGTTTAAGGGAGAGGCAGCGAATGCGGCGCACATAAAGGAAAATGCACGATTATAATTCAAATATAAAGTAAAATATCGTAATAAAATATATTTTCTTTAGGTCAATATCTTGTCAATGCTCTATTGCATGGAGATAATTTAATTGAAGTTCATTAAAACAGTTAATTAATGTGTTTTACAAAAGTTTGACCGGAAAATTTCCTTTTTTAATTTTCAAAGACCGTTTCTGATTAATAAAACTCAATAAAAATTGGGAAAGTGATTTTTCACATGAAGCCAATACTTCCTCATATGATTAGAATATAAAAAGTTTTATTATCAAAAGAATTATGGTGCTATAAATATTTTTTAAATTGAAAAAAAATTTCTGGCATTAATGTGGCGCTAATTTTTACTCGCGAAGAGAGTAGAGATTTATGTCCTCTACTAATAGGTCCTCGAATGGAGCTTGGAGCTTTTAATTAAAGTCACATTTGAACCTCTCCCTTGCAGCAGACCTTTACGCACCCTGTGCCAGTGGTCATTTCATTAAATTTAATTCGGTGTAATTCTACAGATTCTAGCAGCTTTCCGAGACCCATCTCGTTACAGAACGCTATTCAAGTCTATTTCACGCCTTTCAGAGATTCATTTACAAACTTTCGGGTTACTAAAGAAAGTATGATGATTCCCAATCAGCAATGAAATACCTCAAGAGAAAATTAAACCTGTCCAATTTTTTTATTTTTTATTCTTCCATGCAGAAACTCTATTTACATACTTGTATTATTATTATATTATTAGTTACATATTTGTATTAAAAAATGTTTTAATTGCAATTTTGTAAAATTAAGTTTGAAAAAATGGTTTTTTTCGCGAAATTGAAAAATTGAAAAATTATTCTTTATGGCAGAATCTTTTTATAATCAAGTTTTATATTATTATTCCAAATCTATTAGAATAAAAAGTGATTTCAGTGCTTGTTTTGAAACGTCAAAATTCAAAGCTTTAATTGCTTTTACTTTTACTTTCATCAGAATTTTTGTATTATAAAAACTAAATACTTGCTAAATTATTTTTAGCCGATATGTCCCTACCAAAACGTAACTGCAGGAATCTAGTAAGTATGATACATCAGGCCAGGGTCAAACCGGGCTATTTTTACATGGGATTTTTTTTTATTTAAAAATTAAAATAAATTTTTTATTTAAGCTGACGAGAACAGTTTAAAGTAAAGGATATGTGGACGTTTTTAATGTACGTTGTAAAATGGTATGGCTTTTGTGATCCTGGATTTAACCTTTATCATTTCCTGATCATTACGGTCTAAAAGCAATAAAACGTCCATTCGAGATTACAACCGAGTCTTTAACTTCTCCGCGTGGATACATATATGTATAAGGGTCGTATAACAATTTGATTTAATGTAGAATCGCAGTTATAATTTTCTCAGGCCCAGCTATTCAGTCACTCCCCACAGTTTCATCGAGCTAGTTGCGTGAGTATATGCGTGAGTTAAATAATTGACCACATATTATGTCTCGCCGTAACAAGATCTTGTACGAGATCTTCAATTTATTATAACAGGCTCTTGACACACTGAGATGAGCAAATCCAAATCATGCACGAGACAAAAGAACATTAATTAATTACTTAATTAATCAACCAACCAATCAATCAATCAGTACGAAGCGTATTGTAAGCTAATTAGTTTGTAACTGTTCCAAGAGAAGAGCGAATTACATCACAAAAGAAATAATAAAAGATGAGGGAAATGGAGAAAAAGAAAATGCAAGGAGAAAAAAAGGAGAAAAGTCTAGAAAATTTTTGCTCTTCTGGAAAGTTAAGGCAAAGATGTTTCGCTTCAGAAGTTACTAAAAGTTGGAAAAACACCTGTTCTTTCTCGAGAGTTTAATTACTTTGTTTGTTACTTTGGTTTGAGGGGGTGGAATATGCCTAGAGGGCTGAAGGTATTTAAAGAGAGAAAAGATTTCTTATATGGAGTCTTAATTTTCAAAAGGAGCTGAGCGCTTTTCTTCTAACGAAATAAGAGGAATACTGAAATCAAGAAGGCTAATTAAAGCACGTCCTTTGATTAGATTGCCGTTGGGTATGCCAATTAAATGGATGTGATATATTCAGATTCATAGCGAAAGTGAGGCAAATAGCAGAACATCAAAGGAACGACGCTGTTACCTAAGTTAAACACAAATCTACAATTAGAAGACTGCGTCAAGTGTGTCAAACTTGGATCCACTTATTCGAAAATATTATTCTCCATTTAAATCTAATTTTAATGATTATACATAGAGCTTTCTCACATAAAATTACATTTTACACCTTCTGGTGAATGACTTCATTTTAAATTAATTAAATTTCTTTATTTTTTTCGACGTGCAAAAATTGTTTCTAAGGATCATTATACGAACGACATCATTTACCCATTTTTTGCTTCGCGGTTTCCTAAAGGTTGTTAGCTGCGTTTTCAAAGAGAAATATTTACGAGTTGGATGAAGTTTAATACTCACAATTTTCACCGTAATTTTTTCTCTTTGAGATTAATATTAATTCAGAAAAGTTATAAAAAAACCTGTCGTAAAAAGTTGAATCAAATGGGAATGTTCTAAAGACTGAAAAACATGAAAGTTAAACTTTTAAAAATAATTCCAATTTAAAAAACTAAAATCATTTGAAATTTTATAATGTAGAATAAATAGCACGAGCAATTCATTTTTCTTTATCAAATTTAACAATAATGAATATGAAACTATAATATGAAAGAGAAAAATCTTTAAAAGATGCAAAAAGAGGTGAAGATTTCCCTCATTCACGGATCCAATCGATGCTAATCTTCCTTGATAAAGTCTCACGTACTTTATCTGTAGCAAATGTCTTTGAAATTGAAAAATCGGGAAACGCAATTCGATAAATCTCTTATTAAATTGACTTATCGTTCCTTCTTAATCTATAAGACGAATCAGACAATCTTCTTACTAAATCAAATCTTGTCGAAAAACTGCTTCTTCTTCATACTAAATTACGATGCTAAAAGTAAAACTTAAACTAGGAGATGTACAAGATTCATGAGAATTAATTTGCCATGTAAAAAGAATCGCAGAAAATTTGAAACTTGGAAGGAAGAAAGTTCACTTGAAGGTTCAGACTTTAGAAGAAAATTGATAAAGGTTGCACAAAAAGAAAAAAAAGATCCTAACGAGCTAGAACCTTCACGAAACAACTTTAAATATTCCGACTTAAATGAACCATTAAATTGAAAATATCTTCACAAGATTCTCAAGTATTTCGTTATTAAATTAGTTTTTCCTTTCATTCAATTAAAGACTAATTTATAGTGTCAGAAAATATATTCTTTAAAACTGTTAATTGTACAAAAAGTTCTGAGAATTTTTAAGTGTCGTCATGAGATTGAAAGGATGAAGGTTTGTTTCTAGACAGATAAATTACACCCTTGGGGGGGAGGGGTGTTCAGAGTTCAGGGCCCTGCAGTGATTTATCCCATCTTTTTTTGACTTAAGACAAATGAATGAACGAATGGTGCAAACGATTAGAGGGGAAAAAAAAACTAATAAAGGACTCAGGAGAGACTTAGTATTCAGACTCTGGCCGAATACTGTGAACACAGTCATCACAGTACCTATTGTCATTAAAAAATAATAAAAAATGAGGCTAAAAACAAAAAAATATTGAGCTCGAATACCAGCCTATAAAATTTCAATTAAAAATTCAAAATAACTTCAAAAGGATTTAAAATAATTCAAAACGACTCAAAAGGATTTAAAAGAATTCTGATGAAATCAAAAGAAATTTCAATAAATCAAGCGAATTAAATCCAATTCAAGGTGAATTGAAAAGAATTTTAAAAAAAACAAAGAATTTTAAAAGATTTGAAAAGAACTTTTAATCTTGCATTTTTTGTTATATGCGCCGTATTCATCGCGTCTCACCCTATAATCTTTGAATTAAAGACTGGATTAGAAAAGTGACTTCTCAGTTATTAGAATGAAAAATGATTTTTGCTTTTGAAAGGTGAATTTCGCTCATGATACGAAACAAAGGTTCAGCGCTCTTTAGTCTATTATTCCATTTTACAGCGGCTGATTTTGCAAAGACTCGTTAATTTTAATTATCAGCCTGGATAGGATGACAGCCTCGTTTAAATAGTTGCTCGCCTTTTCGACGAGAAAATCAACGGACGCATCGCAGATGTCTTTTCAAGTATGATTAATAGGCACTGAGATAGATACATAGTTGACTGTTGAAGGTTTATAAACTAGTATATGTACTGTAATAGTAGAATGGAGAAAGAGCCATAAAGAGCCATTGGGTTGAGGCTTGCTGTACTCATTGCGTGGAGAAAGTTTTCGTACAACGGTAACACTTCCAATTATGAAGTTATCCTAGAGATGTTCTCTCTTCTATTTTGCCCTTTTACACATAGTGGAATATGTCACTGTACGCATTATATTCGCATTTGAATTAAAGCTGTGAGAGTGACCAGTTTCAGTTGAATTAATAATTTGCGTCTCGTTATGATTTAACGAGACATAATCAAATAAAAGTGCAACTTCAACAAACCGAGACTCACAAGTCTCTATTAACTCCCGTTGACGTTGACTACAGCTAAATGGATTTTCAAACTCTCTTGGATAGTTTAATTAATTTAGCACGTGAACTACTCTCTCTGAGATTGTTACGGACTTCCTATACCCAACATCTTATTTGCGGAGAAATCAGATTGATGCGTTGAATTTGTTAATTTGTTTACAGACAATCCCCGGTCGTCAGATCATCCCCTATTCATATTTTGTCACCTATTTTCGGGATTTGTCAACTTTTCATCTTTTTACATTCTTCTCATCAGAGAATGTATTAGATTTGTATGAAATTTTCCCGTCTCTCCTCCACCCCCGTTTTTGTCAAATGTCCAAGTCGAAAAATTTATCCTTATTATGACTTCTTTCAATAACAAATAAAACGAAAACAACTTATCCTATAATCAAAAAATGGTCAAAGGAGAATTTATAAATCATTTTAAAACAAATAATTATTTTTCTTACTACAAGCAAGCTAATATACGCGCGCAATTATTTTGTTTTCCTTCTTACAACTTCAGTTCAATCCAAAGCCAATCAGATTTGAAACTACATATAATAATATGTATGCGAGATTTTCGAGACATTTTGTTACACCACTTTTTCAAGATATAGGATAAATAAGGAGTACGTCAAATTTGCTACTGCCCCGTATTCGACGTGTCTTCCCTATTATACGAATTTACGAATCCGGTCGCAACTTTTTCAGCAAGATTTAAAAAATTTAAGACATCCTGTATAAGCCCAAATAAAATAATAAAAAATAGAGGATTTAAAAATTGAAATCCTTTCTTCGCAGGAAATGACTTCGCAGGAACTTGTTTTTCTCTATATGGGGTCGACTACCCAGAAGGACTTTTTTTTTGCAAAGGATAAAGGAGGTGACCGTTTGGCCAGGGAACAGGGACCAGGGTTCCTGCTGGCGACTCCTACGCGATAGGTCGTATATTATTAGACGTTGGATTTCGGCAACGAAGCGAAAAAGGGAAGACTCAGAGTTTGGTTTAGAGAAGGGAAAGAGAGATAAGGACAGACCAACATTTTGGTCGTTCCAGATTAGCATAACCGGCCTTTCGAGTCCTATTCAGGTTCATCCTCAGGTAGGACAATGTCACGCATGCCATTTTGCTTGCTAACGACGAGAAGAGCGAGAGTCGTACATTGCTCCTCAGCAATTCAATTTATATTGAATCTTTAAAAGCCCCGGCGTCTTGTCGTCATCCTTAAATTCTTTTTTAAATTTTCAACAAAAGCGAGACGGATTTGTGAAAAAAAAGTGTCAGACCTCTTCTTTCTGAAATTAATTTTCAATTTGTTTCGCCCGTTTTTTACCCCAGAGGGGTGATATCAAAATCAGATAAGAGGTGGAATGAGTAAGAATAAGAATCCTATGAAAACTTGATAGAAAAAGTTTCAGGAATCCAACAAATATTTGAAAAAAAAAAAGAATCGTTAATAATGAATTGTGTAATTATTTTAACACTTTATTCTGTATGTATAATAAATATTTTTATTTTTTGACATATTTCAGGTCTATAACTTTATAAATAATTTTCGTGTAAAAAACCATCATGAATTTACAGTGCAGTGAATATTTTTTATTCGCAATTTTGTTGGCTTATTTATTCTAACTTTGTAGAGAAGTCAATATTTTGTGAACGGATTTATGTAATTCGCATTCTTTAGACGACTTTTTTTGTTTTCTTTATTTTTATATTCATTGGATCAATTATATGAAAAAAAGTTTCCAAAACCATTATAGATTTCAAGAGATTTTTAAAAGAGTTTCAAAAAGTTATGAAAAAAAAGTTTCACAGATTTCTGTAGATTTCACAAGATGTCAAAACATTTTGAAGGACTATATATCTGAAACTTGACACTAATAAATAAAGTAACGCTGCGAATTTTAGTTGTATCATTGTTTCTCAATTTGAGATAACGATATGGTAATCGAAATGTTACTGCATGGGAGTAGCGGGGATAATTTGCATTATACAATGCATGAGTTTCGTCATTATTCTTTCCTCGAGTTCTGGCCACAGCGCGTGCTGCAAGGGAGTTAAAAAAAACACGAAATGAAGCAAGTCAACCCCTCATTAGCCTAATGCGAGCATCAAAGAAGCATATCCTCTTTTTTTTTTGCAGAGCCAGGGCTGTTTTTATGCTGAAAATCCCACCGAGACAAACCCCCTCTCTCGAATCCAGAATCCACTCGACAGACACAAACACCATTTAGATTACTAAAATCCCCAGAGTCCAAGACTGACGACTCGGTTAACAGAGCGAGAAATAAAGGGTTTGAAATTCCGTGTACTTTCTGATGCGATTCTCTTTTAGCGGAATAATGTCGATGAAAATAAGCCCCCACAAAGTGATGCGATTTTTTATTTTATGCTGTAAAATAATAAGATAATCATAATTAAATTGAATCAATAGTTATAAGCACATTTGCCAATTCGCAAACGTAATCTAGCTCTGGGTACGAAAGAAGAACTAATGAATTAATAATAATTCGTTTATAATATTCAGATATTATAATGAGAAATTTGATTGTATATGTATAACAATTAGTTTAGAGTATCTTCGATATTTGCGCAGCTTCGGATTTTACTGTTCTATTTTGCATTGCAATTAATGCTAAATTTGGTGACACAGATCAACTTGACTATATCAGTGAATTAAGTGTGGGGAACATTCAAACGATGGCTAATGACTAAACCAACAAATTTTGCCATTATTTTGCACTGAATCCTAGAGAAGAGAATAAACAATATGTCATTATCGTTATTTACAGGATTTCGAGTGATATATTGATTATACAGTGGATTTCACCTCTATGTATATTGTTTTGATGAATCGGAAATGTGCAAAAATATTGATTATTCCCGAATTTTGTCAGTCCTAGATGGTTTTGATTTCTAAAAAATTTTTTCGACCTACCGACATATGTTATTATAATAATGTAATATGAAATAAGACGAAAGATGATCCCGAGCTTTCTGAAATAGCTTTTACAACGAGACCGAGATTTTATGGACAAACGTGGTTCTTAGACGATAATATAAATCAAACTAGAAAGTCTTACTCTAACCAGAAGTAAGGGAATCTTCGAGGTAGTCGTAAATTACCACGAAGAAGAGAAACGATCAGACACAAACGTAGCAAAACCCTTATTCTATTCTAGTTATATCTGATACAAGAGACTTCTGTAGTATAAGTGAACTTTGTTGCTATGTATTACTTTTATATGGGACATAAAAATACTACAATTTGTAATTTACTTCCCGAACATTTTCTGTAATTCTTTCAATTATTATAGCTCTCTGGAAAAATAAAGAACAAAAGTCATAATCCTCCTATCTTAAAAAAGTGCTGTAACGAAATATCTCAAAAATCTTGCATACATATTGTTGTTGCAAACTTGATTTATTTTTGCATGAATTGAAGTTGTAAGAAAAAAAACAAACAAAATAATTGCAGACTTCGAACTTCCTTAAAATTCGTTAAAAGCGTACATAAGATTTTTATTTAATAATATTTATAAATATCTCCAACTAGTACTTAAAAATTTTTTTTAATTCTTTCTGTACTCTGTATAGCGGGTCAACAGAAACGGAAAATCGTATAGGATCGTAGTAACGGATGCGGAAAATCAAACGCTTCCCAACATCTTTTTCACATTTTCCTTCCTTTGAAGTTTCACCACCAAATGGAGAAAGAGCTTTACAAGGTTTACAAAAAAGAAGGTTGAATCCACACTAGCGGATGAAAGCCTTGTGTTTCTTGGTTGGTTTTCATTTTTTCTATGTAGTCCTCATATAAAATTACAAATGATGAACAGTTTAAAAACTTTCCCCTGAAATGCTAAAGCCTAAAAACTAGGTCTACGTCTTTTTGACGAAATACCAAAATATGGAATGTGAAAAAACGCACTAAAAATAATTCCCGACAGTTCAAAATCCTGAAAAATGCAAATTCCCGAAAATGAAAAAAGTTTTTTTTTAATGTTCAACATTTTTTTTAAAAAACTTGTTGAAAATTTCTTTTCAAAGCTTATGTTCAAAATTATGTTTTAAAATCAAAAAATTATGAAAAGAAATTGGAATTTCGGGCATTTAAAATGTTGGTAATTTTTTACTTTTGTTAATAAATATTTCCAGTACATTTAAACATCGTTGATAAACATATGTAATATGTACTATTTTGATTCGGGAATTTTAATTTTTTTATATTATTGTTTCGATATTTTTTCACATTTTTCGGGATTCTGTTTTTTCGGATAAAGGGTGCATGTTATTAACTCTAAATATTCAATGACTTAAAGTGGGGAGCTTTTTATAATTTTCTATATTTCGCCACGTAAAAATGCTAAAATTTAAACTTGAAAATTGGAAATTTAAAGTCAATTTTCCAAGTTTAAACATCAGAATCTTGAAATTGAAGAAAATTCTACAATAAAGAAAGTTGAATCGACAATTTGACTACATATTTTCCTATTTTTCCCTTCTTTCAGTATTTCCCGAAAACAAGAAAACAAATCTTTACTCAATCATTGGATTTGAACAAAGTTTTCCTTTGTTCATTTTTTTTTTTACAAAAAAGTTGCATTGTTGGCTCCGATTTGTATTCCAAGGGACGCGAGTGCGTGAATGTGTTCAAGGGATGGTGAGGGGTGTAAATTGTGTGAGCTGTGGGCGTTTTGGCAAGGCCTCGCACTTTGTGTGGACCGCACGTTTGACCCCCGATGTTCATTATTCTCATGGTATACCTCTCTGTATCAACACCTCGACATTTCAGGGAAACAACGGTTAACGAACCACGAATTCAATCCCCGAATTGGCGAGAGGGGGGGGGGGGGATGAAAGCGAGACAATCATTTTCCTGTAACTCTGTTTTTGATATGAATCAAAAAAATTTGTGAAAATTTCTTTAAAATGTTTGTTCATAATTTCTTTTAAAAAATTTTGTTTAAAATTACTCCAAATTTTTTGTTTAAAAAATCCAAATTTTGTACAAAAATTTTTAAGATTTTTTGAAAAAAAATATTTTCCTCTTATTTTTGAGGATTTAAATCTCAAATACCTGAAAATTCAATTTTCCATATAAATATAATATTATCGAAAATGTTTATCAAAGAAATTAAAATATATCGAAAATATTTATTAACGAAAATAGAAAATTACCAACTTTCTCGAAATTTTTTCACATTTTTGGTTTTTTTACAAAAATATGTTTCCTATAATCAAAATATAAAACCAATTCTTTTGACAGAGTCCTCAGAAACAATTTTAAATACATTGAAGAGTGCAACACTGAAGATTTTTTATACTTTCAAAGATACTTTGAAAGACGTATTGCATGCAAATTTTATAGGGTCGTTTACAGATTCCAATTTGGCTTCAAGTTGAAAAGGTTTTATGGATAGTCTTGAAGTGCAATGTATCACTAGAAAGCTCGTAGAACCAAAAGAGCATGAAGTTTCCAATTTCTTGCAACTTTTATTCCATCATCAATTCAAAAATTATGTCATGCACTAAAAAATAATATACTCTCGTGAAAACAGCTTTTATAGCAGTTCCTGGTAGCCCACAATTTGAAACATAAAAATTTCCTATCAAACTTCTTATTACTCAAACCATAAAATGTACCAAATTCTGTTCAATAAGCACATATATGAGTTTCTTTATTCTGAAAACTTCCTACAAGTTCAAGTGATAAAAAAGTGAAAAAATTTTAATTTGACAGCCTTCCGAATTATGCAAAGTATTAATTTCTCTTCCAATCTAAATACATATAAAGTAAACTCTTATCAATTTGAGCAATATTGTGAACACTTATTAATTAGTGTGATTAATTTAAAACTGAGCAATTTCACGATATAAAAATGATATTCCTCATACCTATCTTAAAAAAGTGATGCTACCAATAATATATCGAACACATTGTTGTCGAAAACCTCATTTATTTAGAAACTGCACGAATTGTGTGAATAACTGAATAATTTAAAGTGATAAAAGAAATTATTTTGTAAATTATCAAAATTCAAAGCTGACGTAAGAAAGTAAAAGGTAACTTTCATTTTGTTTTAATTTTATTTTCTTTAATTTAAGCAAAGTGCTCATTGCATGAGCAGAAAAGTTGATACAACCAATACAACTTCACAGATAGTTAAGGAATATCAAGTAATATCAAGTGATTTTACGAATTTCTGAAATTAAAAAAAGAATTACAAGTTTTTATAATTCAAGAATTAAAAATTCTCAATTATTTTTTCTACTAGCAAAAGGTGTGCAAAAACGAGAAATCAATCGCACGCAGAGCGCGCGAATCATAATTGCTAGTCAGAATAAATTAGAATAAATTAACTTTTAATTAATGAAATTATTATAAACGTTGATGCTCATATTTAAGTTGAGAAGTATAAAAGGAAAATGATAAGGAAATGAGGGTCGAATAAAAAATTACTAAGGAACAACGTATGTATATGACAAGACACCCTATGTAAGACATGATCGCAATAAAGTCACACGTAGTATAACTTGACGAGTTTCCCATCTTACATATTTTGTCTCGTTTCATTCTCGTTTCGCGTTTATGCTTCTCTCGCTCTTTAAGATAAGGAAATTGAGGAACTCAACCTAAAGGGAACGACACAAAACTCTTCGAAACTCAGAAAAGTTCAATTTTCTCAGAGTATCATTTAAAAAATATGATCCTATACTTCTTCAAATTGTTCAATTTTTATTTTCTCCATTAATTAAATTTCAATGACTTGAAATCTTAAATGAAATCACTTCAAATAAAAAAAAAAAAGATTTTATTTTCCTGCAATAAACAAAAATGGTAAACTCAACCCTCCCAAGCATTCAAGAACCGGCTTCCTGTAACTACTTCCTTAATGCCTCAAAGCATTCTAAGTATCAAGTTTCGATTTCGTTAACACCCTGTTTTTAGCTTGAATACCAGCTTTTCAAAGTTTCCAACAGGAAAAAAGAAACAAAAGAAGACTCCTGTTCTATGAAAGCAACATTAAAAGTTGATCGTCACAAGTGGAGGATAAGAGAAAAGTAATAAAGTAGAACAATCGGGAGGTCTTTAAACTCATCGAAAAAGTGAGTCTGGAATTAACCGGTAGTGAAGAAATCGGTCAAGTCGTAATTGCATGTCTGAGCGCAACAAGTAAACTAGGCAAACTACTCTAGTAAGTGAGTCCCGCCTCCAAGTAAAGAGGATTGAGTGTCAATAGAGAACATAAAAACAAAAATCTTTTGCGAAAGGAAGCCGATGTTAAGTTGATTCAACTATTTTGATAGGCAAACAATAAAATTGTCTCAAGTTTTTAGTGTTTCAGGATGGAACTTGAAATATTTCGAAATACAAAATACTCCCTTATCTCTTAAATAATAAAAAGTGATGAAGCACTGACCTCCGCAAGCTTCTTTGAAGTCCAGACAACAGTCACCCAATTTGAGACACGCGTGGTCGCAGTAACACGGCTTTTCTGACAAAGTTTGTATTATGGCATTTGGAGATGTTTTCTGCACAACACACGCGGAGTCTCTTCCAGTACAGCATAGTTTCGACTCTTTGCAACTTCCAGCAAAAACATTTTCAATCAAGTCTCCAATAATCACGATTCCAAAAGCAAGAACTGCCCAACTTAAATGACTCATTTTTGAATGATTTTGGATTTTTGAATACGTTAATTAAACTTTTGAATTATTTTCAGAGACCTTTGTCCAATTTTCTTTTGCTTATATTTTCTTTCTTTTGCATGGATATTGATATTTGCTGAGATGTAGGTCTCTTTCAATTAGAAATATATTAAGCCCTTGAAGATCGAAGGCCTACGCAAAGCAACTGTGGCAAGACGGGAGATGAAGGAGAGATAGAAGCTGAATCTTCCCCATAGAAACTTTCTTCCCCACCACTAGACTTTGCAAGTCTTTATCCTGAGAGCACCACCAGCAAATTTTCGCTCCGGGACTGACGGTGATGACGTGATTAACCGTACCAACCACCGACCTTCTGGCGTGCCGTGCGCTAAACGGACTACAGTCTCCGAACGCATTTTCAACCACCAACCTCGTCCTCCTCCTCGTCATCTTCGACGTCGTCGCCTTCGCTAACGCTTACGGGTGAACGAGCATGCGCCCACCCCAGCTTCCAACTTTCCTGCTGCACGTGCATCCTGCAAAATTATAATCCAAGTTAAATACAATCAAGACTTTTATTATCGCGGTTCATAATGGGTTAATTTAATCATCATTTTTTCAATTACATACTAGCAATTAAGATCCGCGCGTATCATGTCTCGTAAAATCCCTGGAAAGTATATTTTTTATAACACAAGAAACCTTTTATCTGAAAGTCCAATGAAATCACGTAAATCCCTTAAGTTTTAAAAGTTTCAAAATATTTTTAAAAAATGTTTTAAAATTTTAGTAAAATCTTTTAAAAATAGAAATCTTGAATTTCCTTCAAATTCCAGGATATGTATTAAAAATCATAAAAATCTCTTGAAATTCACTGAAATAACTATTATCTTATAAAATTCAGCCGATCTAAATACAGCTCTATTTAAATGAATTTTCAACCCTATCTTCTAGGTATCAAACTTATATTAGAAGCTATTTGGATGTAAAATTCCTAAAATATATGTATTAAACTCCTAATTACATATGAGAGTTTCCACTTTAATAACATCCTCTCAACTAGCTCTCTATTTAATTAAGACTTGAGAAGACCTTAATTAGTGAAAACTGCCTTATAGCTTGAATAGTTATGAAATGTCTAATTGTAATAAGAGAAGCCATCGTGGAGTCATTTCTCTCGCGTTTCTCTATTAATAGCATGTGTAACAGAAATTGCTGATGAAAAATCTTAACAAATTTTATTCAATTTAGTTCCTTATTTCTAACTATAATTATACTTAATTCTTAATCATTCAGACAATTAAAATTTACTTTGGGCAATTATAAATCCTTTGTAGATTGTAATTAAGTAAGTTTTCCGAAATTATCTCCACAATATACATAGTAATGTAATGTGTAATTAATTTGAATAAAGACAAAGTATAACGTATGGAGTTTCGAGCTGCCAAGGGTTATTCCCCAAACAAGTTGCGACAGCTCCATCAGAGTACATAGAAAGCAAATTAAATTTAGTCTCTCGCACAGTACAGCGAAATTACCGGTTAAACATTCTAATTGATACGGAAATAATTGTTATCGTTCTATCAAATTTACTACTTCACGCTCTAACAAGATGCTATTCGGTCGGTTTGCAATAAATAAAAATTGATAAAATTCTACGATTCGTATACAGACGCGTACGGAGGGAAATATATAGTTTTAGCAAAAAAAATTATTATTGCGAGCGTATAAATATAAATATAAAATAAAAAAATAAATAAGTATAAATATCTGACTATCATTTGGTACCTAGCGTACCTATTATTATTAGAAATTATGCGATTATTGTTACATATTAAAAAATGCCGATAAGGTAGGAATCTAATCTTAAAATAACAAAAGAAATATAAAATTATAATCACATATACATACTAACATACTAAATAAAGAAAACAATGAAAAACAATCAAAAATAGTATGTATACTATACTGCACATAGTTAGTATATATGTATATGAACAAAACCAAAGATTTGATCGATTTGATAAGCTCACATGACTGTTAATTGCACTCTGTTTGTTGCTTCTACTTATAAGTGTTAAAAATGAATAAAAGTACCAAAATATTTCATTACATAAGAAAAAAAAACAGCAAATCCTATATGAGCATCACTGTCCAAGGTCATAGAAGGCTAAAAACGGGTAAATTCGCAGATCCTCTTCATGCTTTTCATTGATATATATGGAAATAAGATGTATAACCTCACTTTTCGTCAAATCAAAAACTCAAAAGTGGCGGGGCTTCAGAGAAAATCACTGCAAATGATCTGCGCAAATATTCGGCGCATGATGTGGCGCTGGTAGGTAGATGACGTTTTGCAGGAATTATCTCCAAGGTCGCGATTTACAGTGTCATTGAGAGGTTATCGAACATTCTGCTTCCTTGGGTCTTCTGCTCCACCAATTATTAATTAAATAAAACTATGTTGCCCCGTTTTTTAAAACCGACCCTCTCCGTGGCTCAGAAAGGAGCCCAGCAACTATCCACCAGTGCCAGAGTAAGTTAAATCCCATCTGTTTTAATAATGTCTTTCATCATTCACTATCAATAATGTGCTCTCGTCTGCTCCATTTTCCACTTGTTACATGTGTTTAATTAAAAATTTTTTAAATCTCAAGGCGACGAAAGTAGAAAATTAAATTATCCAGTTCATATTGACACTACATCATCATCACTTTTCAAGTGATTGAAACAGATCCGAGCTTGGAACAAAATGTAAAAACGTTATGCAACTACGTTGCTTTTCCAATTTCCCTGAGGAAATGAAAAATTATTTCTGGTAAAAGCTGGCGAATTCACAATTTAATCATTAGAATAAATTCCTTAAATCACCTTACATATCATTCATTTTTTAGTCACGCTTACATACTCCCATCCATTCGAAGAAGCATGTCAAATTTGAAGACACCAATTGTGCTGAGTTTTAAACCTATAGAAAGTAAGATTATAGACAAATTTTTTTATTATTTCTTGATTCATTAATTATTTAGGATGCAAAGCAAAGGATTTTATACTGAGGATTTCGAGATAATTTTTATTTAATTTGAAAATTTGTATATGGTATTTCTTTTAGCACAATGCCAAGGTTGCTGTCATGGGTGCAAGTGGTGGCATTGGGCAACCATTGTCACTCTTGCTGAAAGAATCGCCTCTGGTGACTGAATTGTCTCTATACGATATTGTCAATACTCCTGGAGTTGCTGCTGATCTTTCTCACATCAACACCGTTGCTAAAGTCAAGGCCTACAATGGACCAGATCAGCTAAGAGATTCTCTCAAAGGAGCACAGGTACATATATTTATTGATTTTTTATTTAAATATTCGATTTCTTCACTTTACTTGATAAATATTATAATTAAACATTTTTTCGCTCTATAGGCACATTTCTATTTTTAAATACAATAAATCTATACAGATCGAAAATAATATAATTCTAATAATGTAGAGTAAAATGAGGAATTTAATTTTGGTCCAGCACTCTTAAATTCAATAATTTCTGGTTTGCATTTCTCACTGATATTATTCTTTTTTTCATTAATTTACAGGTCGTCATCATTCCTGCTGGAGTTCCTCGCAAACCAGGAATGACTCGAGATGACCTCTTCAATACAAACGCATCGATAGTCCGTGATCTTGCCCAGGCGGTTGCTGAGGTTGCACCCAAAGCTTTCATAGCAATTATTTCCAACCCTGTAAATAGCACAGTACCAATTGCGAGCGAAGTTTTACAAAAAGCTGGAGTTTACGACCCAAACAGAATATTCGGTGTAACCACTCTTGACATCGTCAGGGCAAACACTTTCATCGGAGAGGCCAAGGTGTGTAATGTGTATTTATATAGAAAATAATATTTAAAACCCAAGAATCTATTTTGTAAATCTAATTATTATTTTTTGAGTATTTTTCTAATTTTTATTCCTTTTCAGGGTCTAGATCCACAAAAAGTTTCAGTCCCCGTTATTGGAGGACATAGTGGAATTACGATCATTCCTCTTATTTCTCAGTGCAAGCCTGCCGTTTCTTTCCCCCAAGATCAGCTGAAAGCTCTCACTGAGAGGATCCAGGAAGCTGGAACAGAAGTTGTCAAAGCCAAGGCTGGAACTGGCTCTGCAACTTTGTCTATGGCATTCGCCGGAGCTCGATTTGGATTTTCTCTCATCAAGGCGCTTAACGGGGAGCAAAATGTTGTTGAATGTTCGTATGTGAGGTCCAATGTCACAGAAGCTAAATACTTCTCGACGCCAATCCTCTTAGGCGTAAGTATAATTTTCCTAATTATGAATTTGATTAGCAGACAAATGTTAAATAATTTTTAAAATACTGATGAAAATTAAATATCTAACAGAAAAATGGAGTAGAGAAGAATCTTGGTTTGGGAAAACTTAGCGACTTCGAAGCCAAATTGTTGGAAGCGGCGATTCCTGAGCTTAAAAAGAATATCCAAAAAGGAGAGGACTTTGTTAACAAGAAGTAAAGAATTAGCGAAAGTGTAATCGAAATTTTAAACGAGCCAATCATGTATTGTTGATAATACCCTCTCAGTCGACTACTGTCAAAAGATTGCAGCACTTAATGTCAATACTGCACTCAGTCATGCAATATCTTGTAACATACGATTAAAGTTTCCTCCAGGAACAACCGTTAATCTTTCGTCTATTGTAAATTTAATCCTCATCCTGATTTATACATCCATTAAGTTTCAATTTAGAAATAGCATTTAGGAAATTAGAACTATAAAAATTGAAATTAAATATTTCATTAGAAACTACATTAATAATAAATTATAAAGAATAGAATCTGGAGATTTAGAAAGAATTGAAATTTAAGTTATGTATTTAAAAACAAATGCTGTTTATTCTGTGCGAAGAATGATAACAGTTCCAACCTTCAAATCTTCGATCACAAGAGTTCTCTTCTTCCTTTCTTTCTCTAACGAATGACGTATCCTATTTTGGCTTTATTTATTACTGGACATGGCACTAGTTTACGAGTTAGCATTTACAAGTGTTCTGAGTGTTTTGTGCACAAAAAACTTAATTGAAAGTTAGTTACGTGGTCGATTTTAGAAAAATAGTGTATTTTTCAAAACGTTCAGGTTGCAAAACTTCAAAGTAAAATGACTATAAGAAAAAATTATAAAAGAAAGGTCATGAACAAGCACAATGTGCAGAATTTCGGAGACAAAAGCTTCCTGATTACAGAATCGCCCGATTTGAAAGTTCAGGATAAGAATCAAAATACTCCAACGAAGCTTCCTGTTGAAATTGTCCAAGAAAAACGAACTCCAGAGTCTATTTTTTTCGGATCTAATCGAGATGTACTGGGAAGTGATTCTGATAGTCCGAAATTTATTCCCAGAGTTTCAAAATTAAAATTGAATCTGGATATTCCAGAAAATAATTCGGACTCGGAGGATAGTGATTGTAAAAGTGTATCTGCGATTGATTCCAAGGTTAAAGAAATTGAAATGAAGCAATTAATAGGTATGATTATTCTTAGATAATTTATTATCATCATGAATTTAGTTAATCTATTCAAAAAAAGTATTTTTTCTCAATTAAACTTTATACCAATAAATTCTCTAATAATTTTTAGTAATTATTTAGCTATTTTAAAAACATTTTAGATGTGCCCACCAATACCTTAGAATCAAGAATTGACGACACCAAATCGGAAGTTAAACAACTCTTCCCATTGAATGTTTCTGGACCAGTAGAAAATAATGTATTCGAATTTACAGCATTAAATATTGAAAGCACACCTAAAAAATTCAAATATATCTCGAAAGTGCCTCTAGAGTCATCAACAGAGATTCTAACTGGAAATTCGGATTCTTCAATTATATTGGAAGGAAGGCTAGAAAATTGGGATGGCTCACAAACCTTGCCAAGTTTGCCCCAATTAAAATCATTGAAATTGTGCACTACTCCAAAATCAGTTCCATCGAAATTGCTCAATGGAAAAGATTCTCTTTCTTTGAGGAATTTTGACAAAACTCAGTCTCTTCTGTGTTGTAATACCATTTCTTTTACCCCTGAATCAAGCAAATCTGACAATTTCTCTGGAAGTATCTCACCACCAACAAAAAGATGTCGTGTAGCTCTTTACGAAGTCAAAAACGAAAGCTTGGATTCCACTTCTCGAAAGGAAAGTCGACCGGAGCTCTCGATGAAATCCGTGGCTCCCTTGGATATTCCAAATTGCCGCTCTAAAACCCTGGAGGTAAATATGATGAGGAAATCTTCATATTTCTGTAAACAAAATATTTTTTAATCAATACATTTCAAATTTTCTACTAGAAAACTACTAGACAAATTCTTCACATTGCAGACATACATCGAAACACCTCAACACCATATTTCCACACCCACACTCAGTACACATTGTACATTGTCAAAAACTTCAATCTTTTTTTCTAAAAGACTAAAAATACCCTTTCTTAAGGTCGTCGGATTTTGCTCTTGGCTTACAAGGAAAATAATCAGCTATGTCAAGCGGGTAATTGATTCTTAAAACTAAGATTCTAACAATTGATTTTTTTGTTTTTTTAATAGAATAACTAAAGTTTTGTCATGTTTTATAGGTTTGTATGAACTTTAGACAAAATTTAGTTTCTCTTCTTTCTTCGCAAACAGAAGTGACGCCTTTGATCGCAGAAAATTTTAATGACGTCCTCTCGACAATTCGATGTGAAAATGAGAGGATCTTAAGCGTTTTATCCGAAAAAGTTTCCCATCTGTCAGAAGAACTTAGTCAGGTATTTATTTTAAAATCTGTAAAAAACTGTAATCGTTCGTAATTTTTCCCCTTGATACAAAAATGGAATTTTTTTTTTTAGATTAAAACAAATAGCGAAGCGTCCTTAACAGCTCTTGTAACTGAAGTAAACTGCATTCGTGATGCGAACAGACAATTAACAGAAAATAGTACTGAGCTCGTCAAAGAATTAAAGTGTTTGCACAAAACATTGGAAAAATTAGAATCCGATCCTAAAAAAATCTCGCAATCAGCCCCACCTCCTCCTCCTCCTCCTCCACCACCACCACCACCACCACCACCGTCTCTAATGCAAAAAATGAAAACACCAACAACTCCTAAAAGCAGCAGAGGTCTAAGAAAAACACCGAGGAAATTTTCAACTCAAAACTCTAACAGACCTTGCATTACTGTCGAAGATTTATTAAAAGTTACACTCAAAAAGGCACCTGAAAATTCGAAGGTATTCTATTTTTTCAATTAATTACGGTTGTTGGATTCAAGTTCTAACATCAAAGTTCAAATTCTTCATTTAAAAAAAAAAGTATTAAGATCTGGAAGTTTTTCGCTCTTGATCACCACTTCTATTCAAAAAATGATGACCACTACAGAGCGAAAAAATATCTAATATCTATTTGTCAAGTGAAACGAGGAAACCGAATTTTGCGGTTCCATATGAATCCAACAATCTTAAGACCCTACTTTAATATTAATACTACTTCTTTTTTTTTTAATTGTAGATTCTCGTATTTCAAGGGCTTGAATTCTGAAATTTAAACTTCATTAATTTTAATTTTAGGAAAACAGAAGACACACAGTTCCTGGTCCAAGAGGTCCAGTAGTTTCCCTTGACATGTTACGCAGCGTCAAGTTGCGTTCTGCGAGGCGAAGACCTTGCGATCAAAGCACCAGGTCACCCAGAAGCAGATCCGCTCTTATGATAAACCGTGTGAACTCTAGCCTCAGAATGTCTCCTATTTCGACTGGATCGGAAAGCTCGCTGAACAGAATTCTAAAACAATTGGATATAAACAGTCTAGAGTCGAAAAAAACTCCCAAGAACCCAACGAAAAATGAGTAATATTTCCAAAGCCAATTCTAGGACTTTAAACCCCTTCGGACTCAACAGGTCACGTTTCCTAGGAGTCACAAGAGAATTTGCATAACTCCACCATAAAAACTACAGTGACCCTTTGACGCAGGTTGAGAACCTAAAAAATTGCCATCGACGCTTTTATAAATAAAAAAATTTATATAGATATTATTTTAAAATATAATAAATCTCTGTGAGGAAAACTTTACGCGCAACGGAATACGTAATGATATAATCAATAAAAAAGTATTTAATAGACAGTTCTATTCACTTTATTTCCAGTTTCCGCTGTGCCTTTACAGTAAAACTTGTATTCGGTGTAATTATTGACTCTAATACAGACGTAATTTCTCGTGAATTTCGATTACGATTTGCTTTCTTTAAAGATCCGCGAAAATTCGCAGTTTTGTGCTAAAACACATCGAGAATCTTCTAACTTTCGCTCTTTTTCTCTCTTTTTCTCCCTCTCGCTCATTAATTCGAATTTATAATCTCATTCCGCATGCACTCTTCCGTGCACTCCTCATTCGCGTTTTCTTAATTTTTTTTCTTCTTTTTTTCTTTCGTATAATTGTACAATGAATTTTTTTTCCTATTGCAAAATATTACCTTAATTAATCTCGACTCCTTATGCAATTAAAATTATTAATAATCTTACGCGTAATATTATCAATATTACTTTAATGTTATTCTTTGTAATATATTTTCTTTATGTAATTATCGATATTACTGATATAATACTTAATATGTCGGGGCACTCGCGACACACCAATTTCAACGTGAACTGCATTTTTTTCGATTCGCCTCTTTGCACACTCGATTCTATTAAAATCTCGCACTAAATTTCCAGATTCGCGTATCAAAATCACGTTCTGACCTCAAAATCAGTGCAAAACATGCTCTCATAATTACAAATAGAACTACAATCGGAGTTCCAAGTCACTTTAATTAGTTTCAATATTTTTAATTGATTTATTTGATTAACTATAATTGCTTTTTTAAATTGTTAAGTTGAGCTTGCGTAAGAGGCGATTCTTGCTGCTTGTACGCGTACACCAAGTCAAAATCCCAAGTTGAATTGAATACATTGAGTGACTAAATGTGTCAGATAAATTGTCAATTCCGCACTTCCGAAGCAAATCGAACGTTCGTCGCTTAGCGTTACTCGTGTTAAAAAATCGATATACTTCGTAGAAAAGGAGACCACAGTATTGTCTTAATTGAAAATACTCGTGCTAGTAAGGAAAATATTCGCAGGCGAATCTTAAGTCGGTAAATAATATAGAAAAAGAAGAGAGAACAAACCAGAGTACAGAGAGCCATTTATTCTGTCATTTCTCGTACCACAGCTACCGATACAGCTTACATAAAGGACGTATGCAAACGTACATTCTGTTACAGGTCGACTAACACGCTAGGTTTTGGTATCAATACAATTCTACAGAAGTTTAGTCTCAACGACAAAAGGTTATTCCTGGCAATTTAAACCGATTCGAACGTCACGCTCCCCCGCTGGAGAAGCATGGAAAACTTACGAAGCAATTTCGTATGTTCCTTAGCTTCTATCTTTCTCAGATTACTGTACTTTCTTCCACACAAAATGTTTTTAAAAAACGACTATCTAAAAGTCAGTCCCAGTCAGTTCTTTTCGTCTCTGTCTCGATGTCTTGTGCAAAATTGGATCAGTGGCCGAATACCAGTAAAATGTTACTCCAAATACCATGAACTATGAATGTGAAGCAAAATACAATAACCTGAATTTAAGTAACGAAAATTATGTATCTAGGGAAGAAAAATGGTGAATTTTTTTTTTTGCAAATGTGCCGTTGATCTAACTTCGAAAACAGTAGAAAAAGTGAAAAAAGAAATTACACGAACTCGGGAAGTCGATCGTAGGTGTGATACGCTATTTTTTAAATCGCGCTTTACGAAATACTGGTGACAAAGTACAGACGATCTATGCACATTATATAAAAAAAAAAGAATAATGCGAATTGATCTGGAACATAATTTATCCGCAGCAAAATACTTTTACTAATTTATATAGCTCATCAGAATTCTAAAAAATACATAAAAGTGATCTAGTCTAAAAAACGTTGAGTTGATTCCGCTGTATATAACGTTCGATAACTCCCACTGATTCAACTGGAATAGAGAATTATCCGAGGTTTATACCTCATAAATAAGAAATGCAGCCATTCAGGAATTTCAATTCGGACATACGCGATGCAAATCCTCCGATGCGTAAATTGGCAATCGGAAATCGCCTCACTAAATGCTTGCAATCTCACTATTTCGCAGGGTGCGTGTCGTTTATTACCTGATTTTTTTTTCTTGTTTGCGTGCTCCATAACTCAACATGTGTGATTGAATGATTTTGGAGTAACTGTACGTGCGTACATAGGGTCACGCAATTGCTAAAGACCACCCCTCCCCACCCCGACCTCCCACCTGCTGAATGGTTTTCTTTTGCTTAAATGTTATTAAGAGTTTTTTCTTGTGTTTCATTTGTATGCGCAAATAACACTCACTGCAACTAGAGTTACGATACATCCTGATCTTCCACGTCCTGCAACTGTTCTTTCTGTTCACCTTCACCTCCTGTTAATTAAAAAGACAAAAGATTAATAATCACCTGTGAAAGCCTAAATCTTCAATCATTCAAATTTCAAATTGTACCAATTTTGTGCATTACAATTTGAAATCGTTGCATTTTTGTACTTTTTTCTGCTAAATTTAAAATTATTCAATTTTAAGTTCTCACGATATACTGATCAATACATTTTAGTTTTTAACGATTTCAAACTACAGGATTAGGAATTTTTGGCTTTAGGCACTTATGTAATAAACTAGGAATACAGGATGGGATAGGATTCTTACTAAGGCTACAAGCCAGTGGCAATAGGTGCAGTGCGATCTTCCTGAACAGTTGCTGCCTCAGCTCCTGGCTCTAAATCACAAATAGTTCCTAAATGCAAAATTCTGAGTAAAATAAAAAAATCCTCTTCTTTGACATGAATTTTTAAATAAACTAACCATCTAACTGCATGTCCGAGGTCCATAAGGTGAGATTGTCCCTAAGCAATTGCATTATAAGGGTGGAATCCTTGTAGCTTTCTTCAGAAAGGGTGTCTAGTTCGGCAATTGCATCGTCGAAGGCAGCCTTAGCGAGGCGACACGCTCTGTCGGGACTGTTCAGAATTTCGTAGTAAAACACAGAGAAATTGAGCGCTAGTCCTAGACGGATTGGATGGGTCGGAGGAAGGTCCGTCATCGCGATGTCACTTGCTGCTTTGTAAGCTACAAGGGAATTCTCCGCAGCGTCTTTCCTGTCATTGCCAATCGCAAACTCGGCCAGATAACGGTGATAGTCCCCCTTCCTGTTTTTGAAATAAAAATAATTAATCATCTTGGATTGCACTCATTAAATAATCTTTTTCTTTAATTCTTCAACAAAATACTTACATTTTGTAATAGAAAACTTTGGATTCGCCCGTTGACGCGCAGGGAATTAAGTGCTTTTCCAAAACTCCGAGGATGTCAGCACAGATGTCTCTGAGTTCCTTTTCCACCTGGGATCGGTATTGCCGAATCATCTCCAACTTTTCCTCTGCCCCTTTGTTCTCCTCTCTCTGTTCGATACTCGAAATTATCCGCCATGATGCTCTTCTCGCGCCAATTACATTTTTGTATGCCACCGATAATAAATTCCTCTCCTCGACGGTAAGCTCTACGTCCAGCGAAGCCACCTTCTTCATCGCCTCCACCATTTCTAAAAACCAAATTTTTATTTGTCAACATTGTACAGTTTTTAAATACATTTTATTATCCAGAATTTAACTTAAAAAAATTTTAATTGCTAGCAAATTTCCTTGCAACAAATGCAGAAAAAATAATCAAGGAAAGGGGAAAATATGTTCGCACATCAGAAAGTATGAAAGCATGAGAATGAGGAATTTAGCGACCCTTTCTCCAATACAGAAATAAAAATAGGCAGGGAAATGTTAATTTTGATATATAATCTACATTATCCACCATAAAATCTCTCATAAATTATAAAATTTTATTTAATTAATCACAATACATTTTATTTCTGTTTAACTTTAACAATTTCAGTATAATTATGAAACAAAAATATCTTAGACAATGGTTTATTAATATTTCCATTAAAAACTAATTAACATCGAATTTCCTCTACAATTTATAATTTACTCTTCCGAGCTATTCAAGTAAAACAAAAGCTGAAGAATATCAGTTTTTATTTATTGAGGTTATTGTATAATTGTGTAAACTAAAAAAGTCCTTCAAATGTTTACTAAATATAAGTAATGAAAAATAAAACAAGAATTAATTATCTTTTAATATATGAAAATGGCAAAGTGACTTTAAAAACAAAGTAAAATCTAATTTTATATGATGCAAGTATAGTAAGGCGATATTTACTAAAAAGAGGAAAAAATGCTGTTTTAAAGAACGATTTGAGAAAGGAATGTATATTAATTTCTCGAATTTAAGTAAATGTCATTGAAAAATTAGTGTAAATGGAGTATAGAAGCTTAAATGTACAGGAACAGAGGATAGCGGACGCAGATCAATACTTTCCTTCAGCTATGACCTCCCTTCCTTCTCTCAGCCTCTAGCCCAGCTCACCCTTCGCCTGGTTTTGCCACCCTCAAATTTAAACCCCCTACGTTTCACACCAACCACGAAAATTATACAAATTATAAAAACTATCTGCTTAATTTGAGCTGTCCCATATTAATGAGCAGTATAGCAAAGAATAATCATGACTATTAAAATTTGTTGCACGCCTACGTGCTCGATGACATTTAAATTCATTTCACAAATATTTATTAGATAAATGATTACTACTACTTTGAGTCATCTTAATGCCAACCTCCAAAGAATATTATTAAAAGAATCTTTGTATGTTTTCCTGTTTGAAGTCTTTGAAATCAATTTACACCTGTTCTCAGATTTCTCGATCCTTTTTTTTTTTTTTATCAATTTCTTGATAAAAAGAATTAAGTATTAACTTGGATAATCATAAAACGCAGGACATCTAGAAAGGTATAGGAAGAATAATAAAAAGGAATGTGTAGATTTTTTTTGCGGTGTTTCTTAGAATATAGATAATGTGACAGTCGTTTGAAAACTATGTGCCAGTCACGTGACGCGGTAAAATACACTGAAATCGGCGGTGCCATTAGGAGTGCCTGAGGAATTAGGAGCGATATGGACTAGAGCGTCGTTTTACCGAATTTTTCGATAAGCCGATTTTCTTATACTTAAGACATGAAAATCGAATTTTAAAAAAGACGAGAAAAGATTGACAAGAGGCACCGGCAGCCGATCAGTCAAATTTGACGTTTCATTAAGAATTTTGTCGCGAAGAGACATTACGCGATGTAAGACGGGCGGGCAGGTACGAATTTTTGGAAAAAAAGAAGCCAGTTTTCCGAAAAAATATCTACTCACCATCGTATCTTTCAGCTTGTTCAGCCAGTTTTGCTCGGTACACATTATCCTCGCGGTCCCCCATCCTGGATGATTTTGGATATTTTTCGGATTATTCGGTTTCACTACGTATCACCGCGCAATAGAATACTGGAGCCAAGATGGCCGTACCCCACAGCCCGCACAGCACTTCCCAACACAACGAGGATTATTGACGCTACTGCGCAAATACTGCAGCTGGCGCTTCATTGGTTACTTTTCGCGCGCTACTTAAAATGCCAAAAATATCATTTTTTTGTTTATCATAAATAACGGCATTTTGTCTCATAGAAATAGCCACTGAATCGAATTTAAGAAATTTTATGCAAAATATTAAATAATTCAATGATTATTACGTGAATAAAAAGTATCCTTTATCAATTTAATTCTTTATTTTTAGAACAGTCTTTAATTATTTAATATTTTGGTCGAAATTGCTTACATTTATTGTCTATAATGGCTGTATCTATAAATCAAAACAGTATTATTCTTGATATTCGAGTACGTTACAAAAAAATAATATTTATTCCAGGCAAATAATAGGAGATTTTCTCACAATTTTCTATAGAAGCGGACTATTTCTCCTCCAGCAATACATCCTATTGGCTTCCCCAACGCATTACATACATATATGTAGTGGGAGTCGAGGGCTAGGGAACCACTACCAGAGATGCTACATACACTACCAGTAAATATTCTGTAGAAATTAAAATTAAAAAAAATTCTGTCAAATTATAGAAATGATGTTTTTGTGCGAAAAGAATATGAAAGTATATTCAATTTAAGCGGTTTTGGTGGTTTTTCGTATTGTAACACTATACCAGAAATATAGCATGGATTTACCAAAACGTATTCCATATGCCCGGCTAGCTCAGTCGGTAGAGCATGAGACTCTTAATCTCAGGGTCGTGGGTTCGAGCCCCACGTTGGGCGATTTTTTTTATTTTTGGTTGCAAATATGTACTAATTATTATTATATAAACAAATATTGATATTGAAAAGATATTAAAATTTATTCAATGTCTTTATTTTATTTAAAAAAAAGATTATTGAAGCAAATGATTAAATGAATAATGAATGTTATTATTTTAAATATTAAATTATATTTTAAACAATTAATAATTTTTATAAGAATTGAAAAAATTGTAAATTAATATTTTTAGTAATTTTGAAGTAAAAATTTATATTTTTTGTTATTTATATCAGCTTTATATATATATATGTCAAAAGAAAGCTTTTCAATATCAATATTTGTATTATACACATAATAATTAGTAATCCATATTTACACCAAAAAATAAAAAAAAATCGCCCAACGTGGGGCTCGAACCCACGACCCTGAGATTAAGAGTCTCATGCTCTACCGACTGAGCTAGCCGGGCACTTGAATGAACGGTTGCTAAATCTAAAGTACATTTGGAGTATAATTTTAGTGATATACGAAAGTCAAAATAAAGAGTGTGTTAAAGTAACTGCAGTCTCGATCTTCAAATTCATATAAATGCTTTTGAATTCACCTTAATTTTACTCAAATATCGTCAATTTATTAAAATTAATTTGACTTTTTAAATATTTTTTAATTCGCTAGTGTACAGCAGCAGCCATATTCACTTTTGATTGGCGGAGATTTTAGTGCGCACCTTCAGAATCGTTTGTTGTGTGTTTATAGACTTGTAGAATATAAATAAACAGGAAAAAGTGCTAAAATATTGACTTGAGTGGTAAAAAAACTATAAAAACTATGTTCCTGCAAGAGAATCTACAAAAAGCATCGTGTGAAACTATTAATAAATTCAAAAAAAGTAAAATAAAACAAAAAAATATAAACAAATTCCGAATCACATTTAAAATAGCGCGCGGCTATCGTTACTAATCACAGCCAAGAAACAAATCAGCCAATCAGAGGCCTAAAAATGTACTTAATATGTGCAACACAGAGTGACGTCCATGAGACGTCATAATAAGTGTAAAAAGGACTATAGTATATTTCTCTCTCTTTTCCTCTCTATGGGCTTCCTGCTGGAGAAATTCTGCCATTGGCTGTAATCTGATGAGCGATTAAAAAATCGAATTAAATGAATTCGATTTTAAATCGCGCGCTAGATTACAACCAATGGCACAGTTTCTCCAGCGGAAAGAGAAGGCCAAAATGCGCTGCTGCGCGCGCAGGCTGCCAACTTTAGGAGCACTGAGTGGACCACAGAGACAGAGTGGTCTGCCATCTGAGCCTGTGAAGTTTTCTGCTTTTGACTGTTTTCAGTTAGTTGTTGACCGATCTCATATTAAGCTTTTCACTTCGTTGGAACTGATTGGAACAGACGCAACAGCAGACTTATGAGATAATGAACGGACCTGTGAAAGGCCAAAATAGCAGGATGCCAAGGTAAGTGAGATTTGATTTCTTTTCGATAAAAAATTGATAGCAGCAGCCTCTCGGGCCAGGGGCCAGTCACGTGACCTCTCTGTTTACCAAAATGGTGCTCACAATTTCGCAAATGATTTTTAAACCTTTCGTGTTCCTTCTTAAGATTCCTGGGCCCAAAATGGGTTACTTTTTCTAAAATCTTATGTAGAAATTCTTTTAATCGGATTCCGCGATCTTGCTGAGCCGCGAAAACATTCCATATCACACATGAATGCACTCCGGAATTTCTCTTAGGAGCGAATGTAAACTGCATTGTTTCGCTTCAATTTCTACGGTTTCCAATTGTTTGCACTCTCAAATAAAACAATTGTGAAGCAATCTGTATTCTGTTACGTCCGAGTAGTGCGCGGTTGACGACGACATCCTCGTCTTTCGACCTATTTTCTGTGGCATTAAAACTAGAATCATTTCCGAGATCATCATAAAAATGCTATAGGATAACTGTGTGAGATTAGAGAAAAAATTGTGTCTAAAAATGTAGTCATATATTAATTATTTTGGAGCAATAAGATTTAATTATTTAGAATTGCCACGATTTCCATTGGATGGGTTTCTAACGAGAAATTTGATTTTATGAGTACAAAAGTTATTGAAATGTTTTTATTTTCATTGTTAACAAAATGAAAGTGGTCTAGTTCACTTTCTAATTATTTTTTTCTCTCTTTATTTAAAAAAAATATGTGAATATTGCGTACGGGGCCTGCAAGTTAGAATTATTGTAGTTTATATATGAAAAATTGATGATTGCTGCTCTTTCTCCAAAAAAAAACTTTACGTTATCGTAACTAACACTTTTTCAATTTAGAAACTGATTTTATTGTAATCTTTATATGAAGTCATTACTATTCACGGTATGTTTAGATAGTAAAAAAAATACAGAAAGTTATGACTAATTCTAAATCCTTGACATGAGCAATGCCTTAAGAGGCAATATGCTCTGAATAGTATATATTTTTTCCAGTAATAATACTCAGTAATTATGCTTTTCTTGCATATAGGTGGTGACCGAAGTTATAAACGGCCTAGTACCTTCCAGTGATATGCTGACAACAACACTAAGAAGGTATTTTGTATTATTATTATTAAAACTTTTAAATTGATAGCAGAAACTAAATTTTAAATTTATTTTTCATATTTATATGAGAAATAGCCTTCTTTATATGTATCTGTGCACGACAAGATTATTCAATATTTCTGCAGCTTCTTTACATAAATTAAACAAATAGGTACATAATGTAATTCAAAGAGTGAAAATAATTTCCAGTTTTCTTTTACATTAATTACTAAATGTGCTAAGCTATTTTCTTACAACATGAAGATAGTTTTACGCAACGAATATCCTGTAACGCAAGATACAGCAATATTTTTTACATCTTTAGACATCGATCATAAACAAGGCAATTTTGATCAAATCACTGAAAGTGAATCAGTAAATTGTTTTATATGAAAAATACTACACTAGAATAATTCTTAATAAAAGAAACATGGTTAAATTAAAATTTCGTTTATAGTTCGATTTTTATTTTTAAATTATTAACTTTTCTTCTACTGCATCTTTTGAACTTAATGTCAAATCATTCTTGGAAGTCAGTATAAGAATGGAGAGATGTTCTTTTTGCATTTTTTCGAGATATTTGAGAAGAAATGTTTATCTGTAATTTCGAGTGCTTTGCTGTTGTTTTTTTTCTTGTGTTAAAAAACTAATTTTTTAAAAGATTAAAAGTAAATCTAATTGATTTACAGCTGTGACAGCAGGTGATCTCAAATGCAGCTTATCAGGATCGAATAGGACCGTAACAAAGGACATCTAAATGTCGCACGGTGTCCTAGTATAACATCACATGCAACGGCCAAAAGTTATCTAATCATGGCCACCAATCAAGTGGATTACCAGTGGTCAGTTTCAAGATATCAAAAAAGCCAGAAAAATCCTTTCTCTTTTTTTAAAAAGAGCAATATATTCATTTTAAGTCTGGGTTCCAATTTTTTACTCAAACTTCGATTTTTTCATTTTACTTAACAAATATTTTAATTAGTTTCTTATTCACTCTGTACATCTAAAGATCGTAAAATGAAGAGATAGAGTTTTTAGATTAAAAGCTGAATTTAACGTCCTTAGGAATTTAGGATTCAAATTCTACTCTCAAAAGCTGATATCCTAGTCTTATTCAAAATTATGATAATTAAACCTTTTTTCGTTCTGTAGCGGTGCTTAATTTATAAATATAATTATATTTCGTTAAAATTTTCAAATTAGAACTTGGATCCAACACCCTTAGTCGATTGTATATTTTTAAAAGCAAAGGGCTTTCATATTTATAGTGTATTAAATCCAGAGAATAAGGAAAATAGATTGACTAAATTAAAATTTCTTTTCAGGGCATATTCCATGATGGACTCGTCCAGGGTATCCACTTTTTTGATATCGATACTGTTAATAGTATATGGCAGTTTTCGATCGCTAAACATGGAGCAAGAAGCAAGAGAACGAGAAAAGGAGAAAGAGCGAAATAATCTTCTATCCGGTATTCCAAACACTGGAAATGGGGAAAGTTCAGGAGGAAGTGTTCAAACACTCGACACAATGCACGCTCTTTGTCTACCTCTTGGTGCTTCCATATCTCTGCTTGTCATGTTTTTCTTTTTTGACAGTATGCAGATGCTCTTTGCGATTTGTACAGCCAGTAAGTTTCCTTCATTTCAGCAACTTCCTCCTCCTCATTGTATTTTCTTATTTTTATTAAATGAAAATTTTGTCTTCCAGTTATAGCAACAGTTGCACTGGCTTTTCTTCTGTTACCAATGTGTCAGTATATAATTCGACCCTGTTCAGACGGCAATAAAATATCGTTTGGCGTCTGCGGGAGATTTACAGGGGCAGAATTATTATCATTTTCATTAAGTGTCACCATAGTTTGCATATGGGTATTGACTGGACATTGGTTACTCATGGATGCCATGGGGATGGGTCTGTGCGTCGCATTCATAGCTTTTGTCCGTCTACCTAGTCTCAAGGTTTCCACACTGCTACTCACAGGGCTTCTGATCTACGACGTTTTTTGGGTCTTCTTTTCATCATACATATTCAGCACAAATGTAATGGTTAAGGTAATCAAACGTTTTCTTTTTTCATGTTCAATTTATTAGATTCAAGAAACTTCTTTTATCTCAGGCAAAAATTTGATGAATGTGAATTTATTTCATTTAACAGGTAGCTACCCGGCCAGCGGACAATCCAGTGGGCCTTGTCGCTAGAAGATTACACTTGGGAAGTGTAGCAAGAGAAGCACCGAAGCTCTCTTTACCAGGGAAACTAGTATTCCCTTCGATGCATCAGTCGGGGCACTTTTCGATGCTAGGTCTCGGTGATGTCGTGATGCCGGGTCTTCTGCTTTGCTTTGTATTGCGGTATGATGCATATAAAAAGACTCAACTCTTGCCAGGTGGTTGTGAGGCAGGAGTGCCTCCCCCTCGACACCTTAGTCGCATCAGTTACTTCCATTGCTCTCTCATCGGTTACTTTCTCGGTCTACTTACTGCCACAGTTAGCTCGGAGGTGTTCAAAGCTGCGCAGCCTGCCTTATTATACCTCGTGCCCTTTACGCTATTGCCACTGCTTACCATGGCGTATCTAAAGGTAACTTTTTTTCTAACCACTCTATTCTAATCATAAATCATAGATTTACAGATAAAGATACCTGTTTCAACTTTACAGGGAGATTTGCGCCGCATGTGGAGCGAACCATTCATAACTCACCCACCATCAAAGCACATGGAGGTTTGACAGCTCTCCAGGATTTCCAATATTGCAATTTCTATTGGACATGTTCTTATAAACATCTCATTCATTTTTCCCATCAGTATCATTTCTATGTAAGTAATCCTATCGTTTCATTATAGATGAGACCTTTTTTTATTCTCGTCATTAAGATGTTAACGTAATTCACACCAGCAGAACAATGAAAAAGGACTGTATGTAACAATAAGCATATTATATCAAGTGATTTATTTAATTTAACATAGCTTGTTAAAGAGAGTGGAGTAGTGTGAAAGTGCGTTTCCATATTTTATATATGGATATAAAATACAAGATTTAAACTAGGAGAATTATTTGACGACATACCAAAAAGGTATCACCGCTCATACCATGACTTTTACGATATAAAATTTTACATTAAAGTTCTTCCTTTCATGCTAGGCAAAGTATTGGGTTGAACTAGCAGACTTCTAGTTTGATGAACATTGAAAATTTTTGTTTTACATTTATTGGATGAAGAATATATAAAAATCAGTTTAAATATTTTGAAACCTTGGGAAATCTTTAAAAAAACGCCGGGTAAATTTCGACTAATAACTAAATAAAAATTTTGTGTTTTGGGAATTCGGTAAACTTTTTTTTAAGTATTTTTATTCCAGTAAATGTAACAAAAATCGTCAGACTAGACGTCTGAATCTTCAACCCAATAGGTAAAGTAAGGCTATAAATTTTTTCTTTTTTAAATTTTTTACTTACCTTTTTGGAAAAGAAGTCTTGTTTTTTGCGGTTTTATACGATCATTAACGTTTTTTGGAAAAGATAAACTAAGTACAAAATCACCTTGAGAGTATTATTGGCACAACACGATTGCAAACTTCGAAATGAACACTGGATATGTTACCATTTTGAAAGCCAAGTTTCAGCAAGTGAATGATCGTGTTTACTTTTGTCCCTTCTGTTTTCTACGCTCCACTCTAACGTTGTTATTAGCGCCTAGTGAAACGAATACAGGAGATTTTTTTTCTTAATTTATTACTAAAGTATTGTCATTTGACTTGTACGTAAAAGAAGGGTCTGATTTGTGTAACAAAAAACGCTATATGGAATGTTACGCAATGGAATGCACGACGAATCCAGTGAATGCGAATTTAGGTTGTGATCGTATTTTAAAGTTGCTTTAGTTTGATACGAAGTAATATTTGTGTAAATATATTAATTATCATTTTTATGGAGATAATTTGGGCCTGATTTGCAGTTTTTTCTGCAGGCAGAGTTTCAGAAATCGAGCATCTCTTTTTCCCGTGAAAAGTCAAGCTCTTGAATGCGATAAAAAGTCACAAAAGCGGGGAATCACTCATTTGAATACTCCAGTAAAATTCAAAGCTTATCAAGCGAGCTGCTATGGATGGGCCAATTTTTGAGACTATATTTTACTTGTTTTTCATTGTAAGACTGAAACTAATATAGCAAAGCCAATAACAACTTTTTCTCTTAGTATCTAGCTAAATTATTTTTTTTTCTTTTTTTTTTTTTAACAAAAAATAAATCTATAACGAGGCTTCTCGTTTTAGTGTCGATTTGTATGAAAAAATTGTTGTATAGGTGTTCGATAGATGGTACCTTGATCACCATTTTATATATTAATGTACTATATGGACTATCATAAGAATATAATATAATAGAAAGAGTCGTAAACTTATTCACGAGTTTTCATTCTCTACACAGGAATTAATTAAAGTCAACATCTTTTTTTAAAGCTACGAAGAAAATATAAAAAATGCAAACGGTTATATTAATTATTAATGCAAAGAAAAAAATGTTAATGCTGACAAAAGTAGGATTAGATTTTAAGTTTATAGTTCTCTTTTACTCTCCATTTAAGATTGTATTTGCTTCCCGCTGTCTGATCACCCGTCCATAGCACAAGCGATTTTTTCCGTCTCAGATTTACAATCTAAGAATATCTTTTTTTTGTACCTTTGTAGGGAAAGTACTTTATCTTCTGTTTAAATATGAAAAATTATATTTGATTCACTTTACAATTTCAGACTCAATTTTCTTCACACCACACTCGTCGTCTTTATCCAATTTGACTTATTTGCAAAAATGTTGAATAGAATTAGTTAGGATATTGTTAATTATTAGATTTTCTATTAAGATCATTTACTACTTATCCGATCCCTACCTTACCGACATTTTCTTCTCTGCAAAGTTACATTCATACTTCTAATAATAAATAAAGTAAGAGCAATTTAGATAACCCAACTTTACATTCGCAATAATAAATAGTTTTCGCTAAAATTAGTCAATATACCTTTATCTCGTGTAGTCAGAGGTATGTTAACTATTTTTAGCAAAAAATATTTATTCTTGCGAATGTAAAGTTAACTTAACTCAATTGCTCTTATGGTAAAGTATCACATGCCCTTAACTTTAATTGTATATATACAATATATTGTCAATTTGTTATCTCAATAAATAATATCACAAGTAACGTTACAAAGAAATAAATGTCGGCAAGGTAGTAGGGATCGGATAAGTAATACATGGCCTTAAGATAGACTTTTTTTCAATACAAATTTATCTCTACAATGCAAGACAAAATAAGTTGTCAAGTTGTACGAGACATCTTCTTTGGATTTGATTGAAGCAGTTGATCTACTTTTACGAAAGTATTTACTTTTGGACTAATTTTTAAAATAAAATTATTTAATTATTGTTTTCCAATGAATTCTTTTTAACCTGCTTACGATAAATTCTTATCGTTCTTATCATTTTATTTATTTTTCGAAGGCTTTCAGATGTTTTTCTTTTAACAAGTGTTAGTTACGCCATGTACTTATTAACGTACTTACATACGTACCAGTAATTTGTTTCAGATACGGAATACTTCACAGCTAATTTCTTCAAAGTTTCTCCAAGCAAATTAATATTAATACTAATATTAATATTAATCCTGATACAAAAAAATAAAAATAAACTGGTGAATAGAAACCAAAGGTATAAAAACTATTGATATTATTTTTTATTATTATCATACATTGTATGATGATTCCATTGGAAGAAGGACCTTATATTTATATATAAAAAGAGGGAAAAATTCGGGAATTGTTCGAGATTTCATGAGAAAAATTTTGTAGACACTCTGGCAAGATTGAAAAATCTTATTTTGGTCTTATACCAGTGTTCAAAATGGTAATAATAATTTATACTTCACATTTCTAAACTTTCACATGACGTTTTAATGATTTATTTTTCGCACAAAACTCAATTCCAGTGAGTATGACTGATTTCGCAAAGTGGAATCCGCTATATGCACAGATCAAAATTACTACAATTTATACATTGTTTTGATTGGTCGTCACGTTGTCTAACTTCCTTTTTATGTTTTCCAACTCATTCATATCTGTTACGGACGCTTCGCATTTATAAACAACCAAAGAATGGTAAAAATGAACTGCAAAGGCAACGAAAACGATGAGCACGGGAATGACTATCACAGTACTGGCTGTCGCAGCTGTGAAGGAATAGTCCCAAAATTTTACCCAGCATAAAATAGCAACTTCTACTAAAAAAAGGAAAAGTCCCAATACTGTTGAAAATGCCCAGGCCAGTTCTATAAATCCTCTCATTCTTTCATGCGGAGACTCTGTTACGAGCCTGGCAACTTGAAGTTTACTAATTGCTTCCACATTTGGTAGAAGATACGTGCTTATCATCAAGGCGAATATATGAACGGAAACTAGAACAGTTGTACATACTGCAAACATTACAAAGAGCCATTCAGGCACCTCTGTTGGCGTGTTTATTTGTAATTCCACCATCGCCACCTGAAAAATTCCAATTAAGAATAATTGATTTTTATTTTATTTAGGTTGAAAGACAACAGTTGAAGAGCTTAAACTCTGGAAGTAGACTAGATGGGGAAAAATCGGAATTTTATTCTAACAAGAAAGTAGAAAATAACTTGTAATTTGTGACAGAAATCACAATTTTTCAAAATTACCAATTTAAAGGCGTTGGACGCAAGTATTAAGATAAAAGTTCCATTCTCCATTTTACTCAATAAAAATTATAGATCGTAGTAAAATTCAAACTTTCATTCTTTTAATAATTATCTACCTATACTATATGGATTGGGTTGAAGTTTCAGACGTCTAGTATGACGATTTTTCCAGTGTTCTCAAAAGCCAAAATCCAAAATTTTTATTTATTGACTAGTAGAGCTTTATCCGGTGTTGCCCAGGATTTCAATAGATTTCATAGAATTAAAGGAAATTGGCTTTCATCGTAAAAGCTATAATCAAAGCCAGTGTATTATCTTCTTGCAATGATGATTGCAATAATTATATTTATGCTTGACAGAATCAGAAATTACTATGTATTAAATTTTTTGCTTTTTTCAGGAAATAATGAATAAATATGAAATTGAATAATTTATAAAATTTTACAGGGAAGACGATAATAATACTAAACCATTCCCGGAGTCAAAATAAAATGATAAATTCTTAAAATATTTTGTTTTATAGAAATTATAAATTTTTATAAATGTTTTAAATCGTAAAAACTTGAAAGCTTGAAATTTGGAATTTTCTACAAAAAAAAAATATTTTACAAAGTTAAAATATGTTTTGCCATCCATATATGTATAAGGTAATTCATTCTTTATTATTATTTTTTTTATATTCAACAAAAGAATTGCGTGAGAAAAATTTCAAAAATTATTTTTTTAAATTTACTGAGAAGTGTCACTTTTGTGTAATAAGTTTATATTTTATGAATACTAAATATAATTATACTCCTGATAATTTGGATATTTTTTCAAAATAATACATTGTCATTGCATGTTTATGGTCAATTTAGTCATAAACTCATACCTGAAAATAGTATAATTACGTTTAAAAATGTTTTCTCCCAAGGAATGTTGTAATTCATTATCAGATGGGTAATTGAAATTCTTGATTTATAATGCATAAAAATTGTGTTCAACGAACTGCCGACTATTTATTATGTAGTGATGATGATGCTAATTTCTTTGGAAATAAAAATTGCAACATTCTCATTAACTATAAAATGTAGATTTTTATCTTATAAGATTTGTAATAAAAAAATTTGGATCTCATTTTTGTTCTCATAAATATTTTCAATAATTTTCATTTACTTTCAGGAAAAAACAATTGTTAATTTTCAACTGAGAATCTCTGTAATCTTTTTCTGTTTACTACTTGAAGAGATTGGAAATTCCAAGCTGTAATAAAAAAAAAACTTGTCTTTAACTCGTGATGCGTCTAAAGGATTAATCAATAATTAAAAACACGTTTGAATCATAAAATAAATAAATTATTGGCGTGTAAATCTTTCAGTGATAACATTGATTTATAATATAACAATACATAACAATTATACCAATTCATTTGAAATCTCATATTTTTCATAAAATTGTTATTTATCATACTTTTCGAAAATTATTTAAGGGTGTTGGAGTCAAGTTCTAATATAAAAATTCGATTTCTTCATTTTACTTAACAAATACTAAAATTGGAATTTTTTCACTTTGAATAATTAATTAATTTTTAACTATGATTATATTTGAAAAAAGATTAGCGCTCCAGAGCGAAAAAATATTTATATATAATTTTCTTTGAGTAAAATGGAGAATGGATTTTTGAGCTTATCAATTTTGTTTATCAAAAACAAACTCTTCTGAAAACATTTTGAACACCAACATGCTAACTAAATTTGTATTTTTTCAGTGAATATCTCACCATCGCAAAACCACTCAGAAGTTCAGAAGTAGTTGCAGTGGCTTTGAGTTTAGCTCTGCTCATGTGTAATCTTCTCCAAGAGAGGCTTTCAGGTCCCTCCTGATCATCTAGAGCCTCTGTACTCGGTCCAACAGGTTTTTGTGGACCATTACAGGCACAACAACACGTACAACCAGAATTATTAGCCGACAAGTGACTTCCTGATTGTTGACCCGGCATCAATTTCATCATATCGACAGCTACATATTTATTTGGATACCTATTCCTCGGCGAAAGTACCATTTCACTTTGAGCCGAGAAAATTCCATATCTTGAATTATTATAACTCGTATAATTGGAATCACCATATTGATTATGTCTCGACAACTGACCCATTGATAATGGTCTTGATCTCTGGCCATGAGGTGTCTTCCAAGCTAATTGAGAAATATCTATTTGTGTCGACTTGCTTAATTTACCCGGAAGATCCTCTTCCGAATACAAATTCGTCCTCGCTTCTTCCTGCTCTGGCGCAATTCTTTCTTCATTGAGAAAACTTGTATTTACCTTTCTCAATTCTAAATTATTATTATTGGTCATCATCTCTCTCACTTAAGCTTCTTTTCAAAGTCTCATTTAAGATTTTATAATACTTTGGTGTGAAAAGAATTTTTAATGAGATTGAGAATCAAAGTCTCAAGAAACCCTCTTCTCTCTACTTTTTTTATTAGCTCTTATCTTTATTTGCAGTGCCTGTGAAGCGTTTATTAGCCTCCTAATAAAAATTTTCAAAAACACCGCACATAATCCAGACTTACTATCGCGGCATTTTAAGCCTTCTTCCGTTTGCTAATGATTCCTTTGAGGATGTTGAAACGTGATGCAACTGATCCACTGTTGTAGAAAAAAATATTTCTAAACCCCAAATTCAAGTTCACTTTTCACTTCTTTTTACAATCCCTTATTGTATAGAAATTTTTCACTGGATAAAACAATCGCTTTTTTAAGTTTTTTTTTTTTTGTTTTTGCACTGATAAGTTTTTTCACTTGTTTATAAAATACTTTATAAATAGTACCTAAAAATATTTGCACAAGTCTTGAAATTTTATTACAAAAGTAGACTGCAAATTTAATTTAACTCAATTTTTTAAATTTATGTAAATTTAATTTTTCCAAATTTGTATAAACTAATCTATATCTGGTATTTTTTAGGGAACGCATGAAGAACACGGTATCGCGTATGGACAAGTTGACTGGAAGAGACTACTCGTGGCTCTGAGACTTACTGATAGACGTAACGTACTGAGGTCTGAGGTACCCATACCTATCCGAATCATAACAATAGTAATAACTGGCTAGTTGACTTTAGATGTGTATGCACAAGTTAACACATATGTATATTGAAGGCGCATTATGCATTCACAGAAAGTTGTCCTAGAGGAAAATTATACTGGCATTTATTTATCTGTCATTATTCTGGCACTGATATTTTCTCAATTCGGATTGTACTATGAGAAAGTATTAGAGTTTTTGATTCTGGTGTTTAATTTATTCATATAATAATTAATTATATTATGTAATTATGTTATAATTAGAACACTAATTATATCTAATTTACGAACTAGATTTAAAATTTGTGAGCTTTAGAATTTGCAAACTTTAAAGTTTAGGACTTTTTTTAAAATACTGAAATGAAACGTCCTTTAATTTCCATAACGCCTTCAGAATAGAATTATTTTAAGTTGATTGAGATGGACTTTAGACACTTCCAAACCAGAATACTAAATCTCATAATCGCCTCTGTATATTGAAACCTTTAATAATTCTTCAACGTATTAGCATGCACGCAATTTTGAGATGATGAAATTTCATTAGATTACATTAGTACCACTTTTTTTTATTCCATTCTCCATTTTACTCAACGAAAATTATGGATAAATATTTTTTCGCTCTGTAGCGTTAATCTTTTTTCAAATACAAAACTCCATATAGAGAGACAAAATATTTAATTTCAATACTTTTTGCATAAAACAAAGAGTTCAAAATCGAACATGGCTCCAACACCCTTAAATCTTAAATTTCATTACATTATTTGATTAATCGTTGTGAATTCTTTGCACGTGTTCTAATTTACATAAAGAATGTTCTAATCTGAGATGTCTCTGATATTTTTTATATTTCTACGTGCATTGAATAAAAATCAGGTTTATTTAAATAGAATGTAAACAAAAGATTACGGTAGCTTATATAAAAATGAGATTACTATCTTTATTAATTTCAATGTATAATTTTTTCCCTGACACTTTTAAGCGTTAAAAAATTACGAGAATCTATGGTTGAGTGCCCTCATTGATTGTTGGATTTTACTTCTGGTGCGTGTGCAACCATCTTCTATCCAATTATGTACCTACTGTTTGTATTTTTTTCTTTCAGTTACATATTCAAGTTTTTTTTTTCGTTGAGTAGTGAACTTGTCTAGACTATGATTCATTTAATCATGATGCTATCAATAGATGAAGAAAGAAAATTCATTCATTTTTTTGACTCTTAGTCATGAGCCATTTTTTAATAATTTATTCATCTTTTGTGTTTTAAACCATACTTGTACATCTTAATCACAAATTTATCTTTTCTTAACTTTAAATTGCTTTTATTTAAATATTTAAAACGGTCAGAAATATATATAATGGCTTTGTAATTTACTTCAAGGTCAAATATTTTATTTTCATTTCTTAAAGTGAAGCACGTATACTTAGTTTATTTCAAAAAAAGAAAAACTGTTTCATATTTCTGAGTGATGATGGCAATCTTAGAATTTATCTTTATTTCCAACTTTTTTTTTAGGCTCTTTAATTGACTCTCTCAGAAGGAAAACCAGAAAACCACATATTGTAGGAATTCCTTAAATGATTGAAAGTATCCTCATTCTTGTATTGAAAATTTATTCTTTTGATGAACGATTTCAAATCAAATTAGTTATAACTCTTCAATCATTCAAAAAAAAATCAATTCAACTTTCTTAGTCGAACTAGTTTAAATTTTTAAAATTATTTAATCAAAAAAATCATTATCAATAAATTACCGAGGTATAAATACGCGATAACATCTGACAAATAAAAATGATACAGAAAAAAAATGTTTGGAAATTCAGCCTTATCTTAAGATAGCCTTTATAAGGAAATTATGCTAATTATACTTTAATGTTAAATCAAATTTTATAATGCCTTTAGAATTTTGAAAATTTAGAAATCTGAAAACTTAAATTTTAGATTTAATAGATTTTGGAATTTTCAAATATTTGGATAAAATTTCACATTTCTTTTGTTATTTTATAAACTTTCTAGTTTCTAGACCTCTTAATTCAGATAACTTTTTCTTAAATTGGTTAAAGATAAGGAAAACTTTTATTTTCTTAAAATAAGTCTGCAATCAATTCACAATGAACTCATCCGGTCTTTCCGACGAATTATAAGAAATTATAGGAAAATCGTTATAAGGAAAATCAATATGGAATTTTTTTCCCTCTGTGGAATTAACCAATTTTTAACTAGAATTATGCGTACAGAGCGAGAAAGTATCTAATTCAAATATTTTTTAAGTAAAATGAAAATATTCAATTTTGTAGTTAGATTTTGAAATTTTAAATTTTGCCGCGCAGCGATAGTGCTACCACCAAAAAATACGAACTGATTTCGTTGTTGCCAATCATGCCACGTATTGGATCCGTGGATTACGAAAATTGCAAAATGGTGTCTGTTCAATACGGATGATGTGAACGTGGATTCCTCGGTATTTTAAAATTCGTAATATATAAAAAAAATAATACTGTGTCGTGCGATTTAATAATGGGTGACACGAAAAACCAACACAACTTGGGCGAGATGAAGGGTTGGCTTTTCAAGTGGACTAACTATCTGAAAGGTTATCAACGCAGATGGTTTGTGCTGTCAAATGGCCTTCTGTCATACTACAGGTATTTTCTGAGATGATATAATTTCGATGGATAAACTAACACTTTTGATCGCAGGCCTGTGTTTCGAAATTATATCAGCTACTTTCTTAGCTAATCCACTTTTCCAAGAGGTTGTTTAGCTATCCTGTCTCTATAGTCCTCACCCTAGCTGTTTAGATCCTTTTAACATACAAAATAATCCCGCTCCACATTTGGAGGCGATGGATTGGCACAAATTGCCTTAATTTTGCATTCAAAGTTAATAACTTTGTTTATTAAAGCAGGTTTCATTCATAGCTTCTTTGTCTTTTTTTTTTGTATTCAAATAACATAGGTACTTGCATCACTCTTTTGACTCAAAAGACTTGGAATCAGCTGTCCTTGACAACAAAAATTTTGTATTGACAGTTTATAAAACAACTGTTGATCATTTAGTTTTTTAGTTATCCATAATAAAGGCCCCCATTATATACTTTTCAAATTTGTTTTTACCCAAGGGGGTTATGCATATAAGAGGAAACATCGTTGTTTCCTGGAAGTGGGTCAAAGACTACAAGTGCTATTATTCTAAACAGTGAGATTAAGTACAATTATAAATAGAATCTTTACATCCAACAATTCTCTAATTTACTCAAATTTAACATTTTTTAAAAGTAGAAAAAGTTATTATTTTCCTATTAAAACGCTTGTTTTAATGGGGAAAATTGTAAATGCACTTTGGAATAAAAGTTTCATCAGTGCTTATTTCTCAAAAATTACTTTTTAGTTATACTTTTTTATTTGTTACGTAAAAGCAGTGATTTCTGAAAAATTTCTGAATCTATTTTGTCAGCACTTACGTTTTGCTTTTTCACGTCTATAATTAACCGTGAAAGATTTGCGTTTAATAAATGTTGAAACTTTAAACGTTTAAATATTCGAATATTGGTAGAAAATTTTTTTCTACATTATCGTCGAAGACTTGCATAATACACAAAAGTCATTATACAAATGAAGCACACTTTAGTTCAGATATAGCTACATAACTCCTTTGTGTTTACACCTAACTTTTATCGTAGAGGTTTATAAAATATTATTACATACTTACAAATAATCTACAGTATTTTTTAGTTTAGTTAGATTACTGACTTTTTGAAACTGAACATTATATTCGTAAAAAGCAAACTAACAATTAATTAATTTTTCTTAGAATTCTTTTTAAGTGATTACGAGGAATAGTTAAAAGGACTATGGGTGTCTTTCATAAAACAAAATCATACATTCATTTTAATTATGCACTTAGCACAATTATAATACAAAGTCTGTTGAATCATCCTCGAGAGTATTTCATAATTCCGTTAACAATATCTTTTTATTAATGTGCACGTCTAATAAATGTACTATTTTCAGATTCTTGAAGGCCAGAGTTCCTAAAAAATATTGATATCAATCCTGCATTTCAATTTTTCAAGTTACCTAGTGTACAAAATCAATTCAAGACAAATCAAACCAGTTAAATATTTTAATTCGTGCACTAAAAAACTATTACTTCTATGCTAATCTGAAATACCGAAAAGCTATCTCCCTTTTTACTCTCGGGTACTCTATGTCCCAGTCTAACACCCATTCTCCCCAAATTGAAATTAGGTGAATCAAAATAACAATAATTAAAAATAATTAGAAAAATGTTTTCAAAAAGTTATACACAAAGTGAACAAGGGCCTATTTGTTTTGTGGACTGTTTAGGGCTGAACCAACAGGGGGGCCAAAGATATCGACGCGACGCAAGCGGAGGGCTGGCCGGGCCTCCGAGTAAGTAAAAAAATTAAACAGCCGAAATCCTGACCCTCCTTAAAAAAATTTTAACAGAAAAACGAAATTCTAAATTTTTGTTTTGTCCAAAAAAAATTAATCCTTTCATTCCATTCTATTCTATGTTAATACGGCAATTAATTTCTTCGACGACTTGGTCTTTCTCGTTTTCCTTGGTTTGTGTATATTCGTCTGCCTTCAAGATTTTGGACCCATTCATATTTTGTTGTATTTCTATCCCATGTGTTTGTCTTTGATTTTTTGTAATTCATTTATGCGTAATACAATTCAGAACGGTAATTACTTCCAAATCTATTATGCAATCAACTATTTTGCACCTGCATTTCTATTACAGTCATGTAGTTACATAATCTAATATTAGAGATATTGTTTACAGTTGCATTGGGGTTCAAGGTTTATAATTCTTGCTATTATTGATGAATGCCTGCATAAAATTCTGCCTGAAATCATTCTTCAAGTTTAACACTATTCACCTATTAAACAGCAATTTCAACATTAGACAAAAATATTTTTAGCCTTAGAAGAAACCTATTCGCCACAGGAAATATTTCTTTTAGCTTAGAGTTTAGATAAGATACATTATACTCATATAGTCTGTGCTAAATAGTTGTAGATTAGAGAAATATCGTTCAAGGATGTTGGACTTAAGTTTCAACCTCAAAACTTAATCTTTCCATTTCACTCAATGAATATTAGAAATATGTAGATATTTTTTCGCTCTACGATTATAAAAGAACTTGGCTCCAACACCCTTAAAATAAAATATATAATAAATAATAAATAATATAATAAATTCTTCTGCTGCATTAAAAGTGTCCGTCCAACCCTTCCAGGGAAATCCATACTCCTCCGATCTAGGCTTTTTCATGTTTTTCAAAAATCCAATTCGTCAATTAGACTGCATGTTGCTGATGTTACTTACGGGTATGTGATATTTCACCATATAAGAGGCATTTAATTTCTCCAACTTTACGCTCCCATTAATAAATATTCTTTCCTAAAATAAGCCATTTATCTCTATCTGTATGAAACGGAGGTAAACGGCGTAGTTTTAGGAAATAATATTTATTATTGTGAGTATAAAGTTGAGGAAACTAAATTACTCTTATGATAATTTTCACATGCTCTTCAAAGATTTTGCATGTTTATGAAGTTATTGATTATTTCATTTTGTCGGTGATAATGCCTTGAGTGTTTTTAAAAATGGGGGTTTAAACACAAAGCTGAAGGTAGCTTAGCAGTAATGTTCATTGCACATGTACTAATTTATTATTTATTGCGTGCTAATACATAACTCATAATTTTAACACTTATTAAAATGTTTAGAGCTGGACAAGGTGTTTGCTTATTCAGCCTTACATTCAATATAATACACCAAAAATTTCAGTCTATACCTAAACCTCACTAAACCGTTGAAAATTTAAAGACATTATAGCGATATCATAGAAGGATTTGCGTTTTGTTTTTCTCTGTTTAGAAATCCGGCTGAGATGTCTCACACGTGTCGAGGGACAATATCTTTACATGGGGCCTTCATTCACACGGTAGATCCATGTACGTTCGTCGTCAGTAATGGTGGTACGCAAACATTTCATATAAAAGCTCATACCGAAGTTGAAAGACAGCAATGGGTCACTGCTCTAGAATTGGCAAAAGCAAAAGCCATTCAAGTGATGGAATCAGGTATTTTTTTACCTATTTATAAATCTATTCATTTTTAGAGCTGAAGGGCGTTAGACTTAAGTGTTAAGCTCAAAATTCTATTCTCCATTTTAATCAATGAAAATTATAGATAAATCTTTTTTCGTACTGTAGCGTTAATCTTTTTTCAAATACAAAACTCCAAGTTCTAACATAAAAATTCGAACTTTTCATTGTTTTTTTTGCAAAAATTACTAGTCACATATTTTGGTAAATTAAAAATTAGGTAAAATTGAATTTGAATCATGCACCCCAAAAAGAGTGTGTCTATAGAACGAAAATATATCTAATTATAATAAATTATGAGTAAAATGAAGGGATAAAATTATGAGGTTTGCACTTGGCCCAACACTCGTTATTAAAATAAAATATGTATACAAAAAGATGCGATTTTTTTTTTGAAAAAGGCACATTTCCATGGAGTTGAATTATAAATTAAAAATTTTCATTTATTATTTCAGAAGAAGAAGAGGAAGAATATCAGGGCACCGCGAATCAGAAAGTGGATCAAGTATCCAGTCTAAAAGACTTGACTGAACGTTTGGAACATTTACAATCGTGTTATGATTTATTGACGAAAAGAGGGACGGGCCTTCAGAGGGCCATAAGTGATTTAGAGACTCAGGAACCTATTTCCCATGAAGTATCCGCAAAAGTAAAACCACTTAGTGAACAAACTACGCTTTTTAAACTTGCTGCTACTTCAATGATCAATGTAAGTGAATTTAATATCATCAGGTCATGATTCAAGTTATGCAGATTTAATTCAATTTAATTTAGATAACTCGTGAGTTAATTGATTTTAAATTCTTTTCAGGCGAGTGATGATTATTTAAAACTGGCACAACAGCAGGAACCCAAGTGGAAAAAAATGCTTCAGCATGAACGCGATCAAAAAGCCAGAATAGAAAAGATGGTGGAACAACTAGCTAGACAACATTCTAACTTGGAGGAAGCAGCACAACACGCTCTACCATCAGCGACTCCCAGTGGACTCAGAACCTCCCGTAATGTCTAAATTTTTATTGTTTTATAGACTTCTTTATTACTTTGCATAATGACAATATCGGGTTTTCTTTAGAATTGTGCAATCTTGGTTATTTGACTTCTTAAATATTTTCAAAATTACTCTTTCAATTTATTACTATAGCTTGAGGTTTATAACGCCCAGGAAGGTAAGGGAATTTGTTATTTAAAAGTAAAATAATGACTTTTCCTCAAAACAAGGATTGTGCAAGAATCTTGTGGGATGAAATTGTCTATTGTAGATTTGTTATTAGATATAGAAAATTTATCATGCAGAAAATGGTAAGTACGTTTATTTGTGAGTAAGTTTGACTCAACTTTTTTAAGAAGTTGTATTCAAATTTTTGTATAGAAAATGATTGGTGCTTTTTTCCCGAAAAAAATTATATTACATAGAAATTGAGCCTTCCCATGCAATAAATCGCCTGACGCTCGAACAGCCTTATAAATTATTGTCGGATCGTCTTAGAGAATTCAAATTTTCAAACTTGACAAAGTATCTTTTTCAACATAGGGGCTTTTTCCTGTACAGTTTTTTTTGTTCCATAATTATTCTTAATGAGAAAAATGAAAAAATGAAAAATTTGAAGGCTCAATTTCAAACCTTTTGAAACAAACATTTAATTGAATCTATATTTTCATTTCTCGACAATTTATTGTACTCTTAAGAATTTAAAATATGTAACTGCATCTAATTTTGTTTTTCTGGCAGAAAAATATTTACAATTAGATAACAAATTTAATTTTAGATTAGCAGAGTATAAGAAATGTAATTAATTCTGGGCAAGTGCTCAAAAGAATGTTGCAAATAATACCTTCGTAAATTAACTTTAAATGCAAATTAATTTTGACCAAATTATCAACTAGAAATTTATAACTTAAAGAAAAAGTGATAAAAAATACAAGTTCGAGATGTCCTGGGAGAAATTACAGGAAATATTGATTACCCTTGGGGGGAAATATTTGCAGACCTTTTTGAATCGTAAGAAACTTGCCAGATGGCAGCTAAATGCTTTTCTCAGTGGTCTTCTCTGTGTGAGAGGTGCTGTGAGCTGAACTGGTCTTGTATTCGTATACTTGTATTTGTATTTGTATTCGATTCGATAGGTGCAATCACCAATCAGTGTTGAAAATCTTTAAGTGTTCTTATGTGTGCGCCGAGCTCTGTTACGATTTGTCGTTACACGCACAGGTGGCCTTGCAAACTACCACTCAAATGCCTTTTCTGTAACGTGCTCGGTAACGTCTTTTAGAGTAGTTATTTCCAAATTTACGAGTGAACACTCACAGTTGTTGGGCCAAGATTCAACAAGGTCGAAAAGCTCAGCACACTCTGTCTATGAATGTGGATCGATCGTTCTGTGATACGAGGGGAGTCCAGCATCTTGTAGAGGTTTACAATTTTATCTACATTTCCTAGGTTCCTTTCTGCCTCTTGACTTTCATTAAACGTTTTCTCCTCCAATACAATTCTGATTCGTCAGCATCATTTCATGATATAATTAACCAACAGGATGTGTCAGAATGACGCGTTCTTGTTGGTTTATCAATCACATTTTGCGTAAATCTGCCAGAAAATTCGCAACGTAGACATACTTGCATCCAATTCTGATTTCTTCACCCAGAAAAATCCATTTTCAAAGCTGACGTTTGGTCGAAAGAGAGATTTTATTTTCTTTGAAAATATTTTATTATTTGGTAGATTTGCGATTTGAAAATTCGTTTTTAGAAACTTTATAAACAAAGTTTTTTTTTTTCAAAACGTTTGTAGTATCCTGATTATCAATGTGATGAATCATTTCCTATCTCTACTTAAATGGTTCGGAGAAGATTGCAGATGTTAAATTCAAAGGGCAATGTTTCATTCGATAAATTTGCTCGTGCAGTGATAAATTTGACAAAGAGCTCTAACCTAATTTTATTGATTGTAATGTTATAGAATTATTTAGAAAGCTGCAGGGAATAAGACATTTGAGATTGAATCAAGATCTATAGATCAAATATTTCTATTAAATATTCAATTATCATCAATCTTATAAGAATTTTTCAAATATTAATTGAAAGACTTTGGACTTTAGACTTTTGAATATGTATTTTATTTTAATCTATTGCTTTGTTGTTAGAATATTAGTTTCAAAGTCAGTTTTAATAGGGAGCAGACTATTTGCGAACTTCTATTCTCGAAACTCAAAGTGAAAGAGATACAATATTTGAAGTTTCAAGAATGCTGGTAAAACTTTTGAAGAACTAGGAATGCTAATATTTTTAAATTAGTTTTGAAATTTAAATAAATGCAGCTCGTATCTTCAATAGCATTTTTATCTTATCACTAAAAAGGTATTTTTTCTTTTTATGTAGAAAGACGTTGACTTGTAATTTTATTGTACTTGTTTACAGATACTTTGGTGAATACGTCGCCATCGGAAGACGAAGAAGATAACGCGGTTTTCTATGATGCAGAAGAAGCTGACACCTTTACGTTAAAAATACCTGATACTACGGGAAATTCAGTTTCTCGGGAACGAGATCGAAACGATTCGCAAGGAAGTGACGATGGCTCTAGTTCAGAAGGTGACCCAACGGCCAGTGCTGATCCTTCAAGAACAGACTCCTTTCTCATCGTGACCGACTCCACATCACTGCCAAATTCACGTGTAAACAACACAGAACTGGAGAAGGTAAACTTTTCTTAACCCTATTTGTTTATTGTGGGTCGTTCCAAACCCATGCATTTTTTAGTAAATGTCTATATTTTCGGGAGATGGATGTGTTTGTTACTAAAAATAAAATATTTGTTTAAACTTTGTTGCAATCTTTATGATTTGCGCTTAAAGTAGAAGTGTTCAAGAGTGTACAGGAATATTACTAGATTTTTTTAATTGATAATTGAGCGTTTTAACATACCTTGAGTCTGAAATGAATCAAATTTTCATATAAAATTCTGCATCTAATAAGTCAAAATGTCTATTGTATAAACTGATGTTGCCAAAAAACCTCAAATTTCGATATTGAAAAAAATATTAATAATTCCAAAAATATTTATTATTTTTAAAAGTGCTTGGTTTCATTTTCCTATTTTTAAAAATTGGTGTAAGGAAATGTCTCGAAAATCTCGCATACATTCTTGTTTCAAACCTTGTAAAGCTAATTGGCTTTTGAATTACTTGAAGTTGTAAGAAGAAAATCAAAATAATCTCGCGCGTGTTCATTTCTATGAAATTCTTGAAAATTGAACAAGTTTTATAAATGAATTGCTTTAATTTTAGAAGCTTACAAATAAAATTACACCCAGTTGTCTATATTTGTTAGGTGAGAGGATTTATGTAATTGTTCTTCTAATACAATTAAAGCTAATAAGAGAACTAGAGGTTAACGGGTTTTACGAAAAAGTAAGTTGCATTAAAGATAGAAACCTTAAAGTGAAGGTTACATTTGCCTTTTCCTTCGATATGACTCTGGAAAATTAATTGTTCTGGATTGAAATCTGTATTGTTTTGACATTTATTTCCAGACGGCTTGGCAGACAAATAATGTTAGTAGCAGTACCGGGGTGACCACGATGCCGAAAAGAAAACGTAGAACTAGGGTACCAGAAAAACCAAATTACCCACTTAATTTGTGGAGTATAATGAAGAATTGCATTGGGAAAGAATTGTCCAAAATACCAATGCCAGTTAATTTCTCGGAGCCTCTTAGTATGCTCCAGAGATTAACGGAAGACTACGAGTATGCTGATATTCTTGATAGGTGCGTCCAAACTTTTCAATTTATTAATTTCTAATTTATCCGATCCCTACTATACCGGCTTTTTTTCTTTCAATGACATTTCTACATTTGTGGAAATATCAAGTTCAAATTTAAATTTCTACAATTAAACTAAAAGCATTAAGGTACCTTGATAAGGTTGGGATCGGACAAATTATACATATTCTTAATCTTATCTTTAATTATTTTCTTTCTAACAGGGCGGCAGAATGTACAGATTATTTCGAGCAAATGGCGTATATCGCCGCTTTTACTGTCTCGAGTTACTCCACGACTGCAAACAGAACGGGTAAACCTTTTAATCCCTTACTTGGAGAAACATATGAGTGCGATCGGACTGACGATCTTGGCTGGCGAGCGATTTCGGAACAGGTATCTCATCATCCTCCAATGGTAGCACAATTTTGTGAAGGACGAAAATGGCGCTGCTGGCAAGAGTTCACCATGGCTTCCAAATTCCGTGGAAAATACCTTCAGGTAATTTTCTAATTAAAGAAAGATTAGCAATTAAAACTCGAATTACTAATGAAAATTGGAATAATTTACAGGTCATACCACTCGGCACGGCCCATCTGGAGTTCAACAATAGCTCACAACACTACACTTGGAGAAAAGTGACGACGACAGTGCACAATATAATAGTAGGAAAATTGTGGGTAGACCAAAGTGGGGACATGGATATTATCAATCACTCTGATGGAATTAAGTGTCATCTTAAGTACACACCCTACTCATACTTCTCAAGAGACAGTCAGCGAAAAGTTAAGGGAGTCGTCATGAATTCCAACACCAAAGAAGTCAAATGGGTGGTTCAGGGTACGTGGGATACCAAAATAGAAATAGCTCCGGTTATTAGTACTTCAGGAACTCCCGACAATCCTGTTTACAAAACTGGACCCTATGTCTTGGCCTGGAAACGACGCTTGCCTCCGTAAGTGTTCAAAAAATCTGAAACAATATTCAAAAATATATAAAGATCAAAAAATATTCTATAATATTCTTTTCGACCCTTTTTTTACAGGCCTGACTGTGAGAAGTTTTATTACTTCACTGAACTCGCTTGTCAACTTAATGAACCCGAGGAGGGTGTTGCTCCCACTGATTCTCGTTTGAGACCTGATCAACGATTAATGGAAAATGGCCTTTGGGACGAAGCCAACGCTGAAAAACTTCGACTGGAAGAAAAACAACGAGCCGTTCGGCGGGCGCGAGAAAACGAAGCGGAAAAAGCTGCCGATCAGGGTAAGTTTTAATCTGAAAATCTAGTTTTTCAATACATAGTTTTTAAAGTTACTTTGGAACGGGAAATAGCTTATTCTTTGAATTTCTCAGGACTACCCTACGAGGCTTACGAACCTCACTGGTTCAAAAAGCAGGAAGACACCTTCACAGATAGCCTCTGCCATATTTACACCGGGGAGTACTGGGACTGCAAAAACAAGCAAGACTGGTCACGGTGTCCAAATATATTTTAATTCTATTCCTCACTGCTTGATCAAACGATTACACGACTCAGCAAATATTTTTCGACTTTAGTACTTCCGATTAAAGGATTCAGTTGCAGGCTAGTTCTTCCACTTTTCGGTAAAACTTTTAGTATTTTCAATCGATTAAATGAAATCTTGTAAATTTCTAAAGTTTTGAAAACTTAGCAATTGGAGAATTTTTACTGTCCAAGATTTATTATTCGCATTTTTAGTATAATTTATTTTCTATAAAAAAATTACTACTTCCATGCAAGTCGTTTCAAGATGGAATCTCAGCCTGTGCTTTGCGATCGCTGCTGTATGCGTCGAATTAAAAAGTTGTAATCGTGAAAAAGCGAGAAGAGTGCTAAACTTTCTGGTAGGTGACTTGTATATATGGGAAAGAATCAAGAGATCGACAGAATAAAATTAGAGTCTGATTTTTCAGCCTCGTCGTCTCGTCCAGGACGCACGAGCTTCCAGTCTAATAATTTAGGGAAGACTCCGAGCTTTGTATAAAATACTGTGAACTTTTCCTGTCCATATACATTTGCTAATATATATATATATACATACATATTATAAATATATATATATAAATATATATATATATATATATCAGAGATATATATATATATATATATAATATTATACATACTTTAATGTTGTCATTGAAAAACGGTTTGTTTCGCTCACAAAGTATCTGCGTGATGTGGACTTTCAGATATAGAGAGAGTTTCAAGTGTATGCACATATTAGGTTTAATTATTAATGAGCGGAACAACTGATTTGCATCGAAACTTTACATTGATTGTTAAGTCTCAGGCTGTACTATAATTTTAAATGCTGATAATTTTCATGAAGATTCATCGCTGTACACATATAAATACAGAGTAATTATAAAAAAAATAAATAATTATACAAGTAAACAACTATACAAAGGAAATAATTATAGTAATAAGTAGTGATGAAAAATAATTTAACAAGGAAAACAAATTGAAGAATCTGATATATCATTTTGGTAGACAAAGTGTTTGAATATTATAAAGAATATATAGCTTGTACATTAGCCACTCGCTGAGATCAATCGCTTTGCTACGGAATCAGCATCATTTTTGTAGTATATATTTAACCCGTTGAATGTTTAACGAGATTCTTAGGTAGAGTATCGTACTGGAAAAGGAATGCACCGTTACTAGTTGAATTGATAAGTTTCTAATAAATACGTTATATTTTAACACCAGTCGTTTTGTATTAAGTAGCAAGAAAAATCGTTTTGCATTGAATATAAGTATTGTAATATATATTCATTGATTTTTAATTGTATAAAAAGCTATTATAATATATCGCTTGAGATGAACAGGACTTGTTGATTTGAATTTTAGGCACATCGATTTACCTTCAGATAAATTTATACTTATTCAATATTATAAGGCAAATTTTCGCTCACGTGATGTTTAATTAAAATTTGAATTCAGAATTATGTATCTGAACTTGGATCGAGCGAATTTTAAATAGAATAAATCACAATATGAAGTGTGATTTCAAGTCGTTAAAAAAATGTTTGTCTTGGCTACTTTTTGAATTTACGAATTAGGTAATTTTATCAATTTTATTGAGATTTTTGTAGTAGAAAATATTGACAATGGCCACAGACGTTTGATCGAAACAGTTATCAAATAATATAAAGATTTTTCTGCAAAAATATGCAGGATGAGAGCGAAAATAATTTTCATTTATTATAGGATGTATAGTTGGCTTTATTGTTTATCAAGATGGAAAATAGAATTACATAACTACAGATCTGTAAATAAAATAGGTACTACTTATCAAAATAGGCCTCAAGGTATAATTGGTACGTCCTTTTTTATTTTAAAATCTTGTAAAGTAGAAAAAAAAAGGAAAAAGGTCCAATCTCTTTAATATAGAAGATTTGAGACATTAATATTATATTAGTAAATTAATAAAATCTGGTGTCATAACAGGTATTTTGACACTCCGTGCTCGAAATTCGATTTCGCACACGCTCGGTCAAAAAAGCGTATGCTAAATCAAGCTTCGCAGACGTCGTGTCAAAAAATACGGTTCCGATATATGTACCTACATGCGAAAAGGTGATTTCAGCCTTGTGTGACCTTTTCACACTCGCTTTGCTGGTGTGCAAACAGTAGTACTAATTTGTTCTTGACAAATCTTTTATATATTTAAGAAGAAAATAATCAAGCAGTTTTGCAGTGCGAGAAGGGAATCATTTTTTAAGTATATGTATTTTTATAGATATGTATCAATAGTTTTGGTGGAACGCAAGATCGAAAATAATGATTAATTTTCATCTATCTTTTGAATCAATTGCAGAATTTCTTGTTATTCGATAATTGAAGCAAAGATTTGTATTGTAAAGTGTAAACATTTGAGAAATTAAATAAATAAACATGATCATGGAGAATGGAATTTTGAGCGCAACGCCCTTAACTATGTGATATTAAGGTGTCACAACATTTTTAAATTTTGTTTTGTATGAAACATGAATTTTATTTTATTTTACATGAATTTCTTTAAAATTCCACGATATTCGCGGGGCCTAAACGTATAATACGTAGGTAAGATAATGTATGTGTTACGTCATTTACGAGCCAGCACATGGGCCTGAAATGTTGTGCGTTTTGTAGTTTTGTTCGTTGTGAGGTTATATCTGTCCCTCTGGTCCCTTTTGATTCTCTTGATTTTATGCAATTTTACAATTTTTACCATCACACAAAAGCGCGATATAAATTTCGTTAATAATCAAAACTATATCTTGTTAATTGAATCAACTTACTAAAAAAAATGGATTCGTTACGTTCGATAATTGAATGTTTGATGGAGCCGAAAGTCGGCATTCCTTACGCGATTATAGTCGGTTACAGTGTTTATTATTTTTTCACAAAAAATAATAGTTATAAAAAATCTGTTGACAATGAATATTCTTTACCGGTAAGATTATATTTTTAATAATTTGAAGTTTTCCCAAATTGATAAATAAAACTCACCCTTTAAGAAACATATTTTTCAATTACAGGAACTTTCTCCAGTTTTCACATCGAACGACGATTTTAAAATGGTTTTAGTAGTTAGAAAAGATTTGAAAATGGGGAAAGGAAAAGCAGCTGCTCAATGTTCACACGCAGCAGTTGCAGCATATAAAAAGGCCTTGAACCATCCTAAAATTTTGGAAGGTTGGGAAAATAATGGCCAAATGAAAATAACTGTTCAGGTATGTAATACATTTTGACTCAATTTCTATAAAATTACATATATATAACTCCGAGGTTGCACAAAATAAATCTAATATTATATAGGTACATGGAGAATTGTCAACAGAGTTTTATTAATTAAAAAATTTACACGTTTAGGTGGACGATGAAGCAGCCCTAATGGAAGTTTATAAACACGCGAAATCTTTGGGACTTATATCATATGTCGTACAGGACGCCGGACGCACACAAATTGCAAGGGGAAGTAAAACCGTATGTGCAGTTGGACCAGGATCGTTTGAAAAAATAGATAAAGTAACCGGTCACTTAAAATTATATTAATCTTCTATAAAAATTTTTAAATACAAAAATGACTTTTTCAGCAAATGGCTTTAACTTTAACTTTAAAAAGAACCTTTTAATCCTAGAATCGCAAGTCGTTAAGTACTTTTCGATTAAAAATATAATTAATACTAATGATATTTATCAAAATGTACCTTGACACACTTACTATATTTCATTTAAAAAAGTAACTTCAGGAGAAATTAAAATACTGGTTACTATTTGATGACACATTGTGGCAACAAATTTCCTGTAGCCAATGAATCAATCGATTTATTTTGATTGCTCATAATATAAAACATTATCTTACATAAATCTTACGCGATAAACTTTATGCTCCATCTTGTGATTGATGGAAAATTGCTCGAAACTGCATACCAATGAAAACTCAAATTATTTCTCTAATCAATTTCTGAGAGAATTAACTTCTTTCTGGTTTGGTTAAAACATTAAGATTATAGCCACTATCTAAAATTGTTTATCTACATGTTCCTTTGTACTTTGCGCTGTCCAGTACTTATCCCTCGACCGAATTCCTGTGTTTTTCCACTTATAAATATATCGTCATAAATAATAATTTATACCGGAGGTGGAGGAGCTTTCCTATGTATTTTATTAGAACTGGTCGCACTACATTGCGATTCAGCAATTGATCTCCCATCGGCCTCGTCTCTTCGACACAATTCAGTCTCACCATGCAACCAATTCTGAGACTGAGCAGATCTGCTCATCTGATTCTGTTCGTTCTCTGGAACAGAATTGACTTCTTCGAGTAGCTTCGAAAGAGACGGAGCTAAACCCAATCCGAGATTTCTTTCATGATAAACTTCCGAAATCGTCGGGGTCAGTTCACGAGTCAAACTCGTCAAAGACGTTGCTACATTTCTTATATTATGAGGAATCGTCTCGTTGGTTTGAGAAGATTCTGTTTGGGGATTTAAATCCTCGTTAGAGGGATGTCGGATTTTCCTTGCTGGCCCGTTTCCAATTTCGGTTCTCACGCTGAGCCTTTCTAAGACTGTAACGGGAAGGGGCGGAAGAGGTTGTCGTCTGAGCACTGTCGCATGACCATTTTCCCAATCCGCGACCGAACTACTCGAACTCGAACCAGGTCTCGCTATTTGTTCAGGGTATAAATTTCTAATCCGATTCTGATGATTCAAGTTCATTGCTATCGGAGGACTTGGAGTGAATGCTGCATCTGACTCTCCTACAAATAAGTTACAACAAAATTTAAAGATTTAAAAATTCCAATTTAAAAAATACACAAGTTGATAAAAAAAAAAAAGAGTACTAAGCGCACCTCCTCCGTTTTGGAAAGATTGTCTGGATACAGAGATGTTGGAAGGTTCTGTAGTCTTTCCATCAGGTTCTCCTCGATGTCTGACGTAACTAGCAAAGGCTCCACCTAATCTAGGTCGGTCTGATAGACTTTTATCCGTCGGAGCGACAGAAACCAAACTTTCCATAGAACTGCCGGAATCCAGACTAAGACTCTTTGGTGCTTCTTGAGTATCTGAAATAAAATTTATTATTCAAAGTCGAAAATTTAATTTAGTTTTTAATAGCTTACCGAAAAGAGCTAGAAGTGCTTGTAGTGCGAATTGAACTGCTCTGCGAGAAGCCTGTTTTCCAGTTCTTAGGATTACTTCGGACTGTCCAACTTCCATCAGATCGAAGCCCAAACTCGCAAATAATTCGTGTGAACCAGAAGCTCTCCAAACACGAACTGGTAACGAAATTTCCTGACCCTCGGTTGCGCTGCTTGCTCTTCTCATTGCTGATATTACGTCTTCTGCAACTTCTGGTGCCTAAATAAAAGAAAAACATATTTATAAAATAGAAATAATCTACCAACGTTTTCAATATATTTAATTCGATTTGTAAGACAAACCTGTAAAAGTCGGACAAGGGCATGCAATGATGCAGGACCCAATCCCAAAAGAGCTTGTAAGCTGGCACTGCATCTCGTCAGTCTCTCCTCAGGATCGCTTTGAGGGAAAAATACTGAAGGACGAATTCCATTACCAGCAGGCTCGAATCTGAATCCCACAGACATCAGTAATTCTCTCCAGCCTGTAGCTGAACCAACTTTGTTTTCTATACTTCGTTGAGTTGTGTACATCGCGTTCTTCTGACCACAGTGTATTCTTTGTAAAGATTTTTCCACGAGATGGAGAGTCACTCGCAAAGCATCTCGACTTTGCTCAGGACCTCCTCGAAGCAACTCTGCTAATGCTTGACCCATTAGAGCAACCTGAAAGAAATCAATTGTATAGATTAATTTACTTACTTTTAATTAAACTACACATGAGTAATTAATTTCAAAAAAAAAAATATCGTACTTTGTTTGAAAGTCTCGCATCGCCACCTAAAAGGAGCCACCCAGCCCAATTGATGGGATGAGCAAAATGCCTAGTGTGTTGGACAGTTTGCATGGCTTCAGCCAAAGCTCTCGAGGCTCTTGCACCTTGAAGCATGGCGCTATAAAAAGCTCGTAACAAAATACTGCCAGCGGTTGGAGGCACAGGCCACATTCCTATTAAAACGCATTGAGCTCCAGCATTTAATAAAGTTTTGCTTAACATTTGAACCCCTTCAGGAGTAACTGTAGTATTTTCACCTCCACTCCAACAATGTCCACTGGAAAGGACTACCAAACGAGCACTTAGTCTCACTCTCGAAATGTCGGGACAACTTAACAGATACTCTGGCTTCTCTGGTGGTTCCTCACTCTGATCAGCACACAGTGCCAACGTCGGAGTGTTCCAGAGGATGGGAGTTGTTAAATGAACGCATTCTGCATCAGGTAGAGATCTCAATATTGTTGATCTCGTCGCTTCAGAACCAATTAATGGCCTCGTTTCCAGAAGCTCAGCGACAATTCCAGTTTCTGTTTCTGCCGAAGAAACACTCTCGGGCCAACCAAACTCCTCTCGAACTTTATCTGGCAGAGATGGATTTCCTGCTACCAAAGCAGCAACCGTGGCACCTCCTTCTGGCATTGGAGTTTTGGATCGCCGTCTGAGAGAAGCTAAAGAAGGTACAACTAATAGTGAGAATCTCTCACACAGGTAGTCCTCTCCACAACTTGATTGAAGCGCTGGAAGTGGAGCTAAGAAAAGAGACTTCTCCACAACCATTATCAATTCTTTCCTCGTTGGTGGTAGAAGATCTTCAAAAGGAGCAAGAAGTAATTCATATAGATTTTGTATTGTTTGAGGAGCTTGCCACGAAGGTCCCTTGGCTCTTCCCCATCGAGCGCTACCAGCTCTTGAACTCACTGATCCAACACTGAACAAACTACTCAGACTGTAAGAACTCGCATTGAGATGATGACCCCTGGAGGGAATTTTTGTGCACTCTTCAATCAATTCGTTAGTCTCTCCTAGAAGAGCTTCCCTGGCGTGCAGAACTCTTTTTTCCAAATCTAATCCTTTCTCCAAGATGGTAGAGTGGAACCTCAAAAGCCCTCGACCTGGCGCGAGACACCAAGTGTGCAGCTCGTTTTCTACTTCACTGTAGTACAAGATGATCCCTCTTTGTCTGTCAACAATCTCCGAATAGTGTGTGGCGTCTTCTAAACTGTTGTACTTGGATCTTCTGGAACGTTCCGCCCAGTTCAAAGCTTCTTCGGGCCTGTTCAAATTCACCAGGACTTTCTGCAACATCCTATAAGTCTGTGACAGAAGATCTGCTCTGCTAGGCTGTCCACAAACGTAGATCAAATTAGCAGAGGAGCTATCTAGAGATTCCAATAGACTCGCAGCTTTTTCTAGTTGTTCCACAGAGTTTGTTGCCTCTCCAGCTTCCCAATGCACCAGACCCAATCGATGTCTCATCCTTGCAGTATCTTCCCTCCTACCTAATCCGTCTATCAAAGATAATCCTGATTGCAGATAACTTAGGGCTCTGGAGAGATCACCACACAAATGATGTAGTCGACCCAGACTTGAAAAAGCAGTCGCCCTCGCAATTTGATCTCCAGCTCCTGCAGCTAGACTCAAAGCTTGTTCTTGGAGTCTAATCGCCTCTTCAAATTGACCCAGAGCTTCCTGAGTGACTCCCAAATTAGCACACGCTCTCGCCTGTAATCCAGCTGCGTCGAGACTTTCAGCAATTGAGAGTTCTAGCTGATGATGGCGCAGAGCGGAATTAAGGTCGTCCATGAGAAGATGAACAGCTCCGAGTCCACTCGCAGCTTCTGCCTCTCCTGCTCTGTCACCAAGGCCTCTGGCCAACGCTAATTGATGAGAGAGACAGCTTACAGCTTGCTCATGATTTCCAAGAGCCGCGTGAACTCTTCCTAGATCTCCATAAGCAACTCCCCTCAATTCAAGGCTGTCCACTTCATGAGCTGTTACTAACCGTTTTTCAAAACAGACCAAAGCCTCCTGTAAATTTCCTGATGCCTCTCGAGCCCTTCCAAGACCTCTGTAGGCTCTCTCTTGATCTCGAATACTTCTTAGTTTAGTAGCTGCAGCCAATTGCTGCTCATGACACTTGATCGCTTCTTCAGGATCGCCCAAAGCTTCGTAACAATCTCCCAAGTTTCCAAGTGCCCTTGTTTTGTCTAGTAAAGCTGTCCCAGTTGTCAGAGGTTCCAAGGTCGCTAGTTGCTGTTCGAAATACCCAATCGCCTCTTCATAATGAGCCATATTCAGTCTTGCGATTCCTAAGTTTCCTAAAGCTTGAGCTTCAACTCCAGAGTCAGCTAACTCTCTTGCTCTTTCTAGTTGTTCCTGGTAGCATTTAACTGCATGGGTATATTGCCCTAGTGCCATATGGACAGCTCCCAAATTTCCATGCGCTCGACACTCACCCCGAAGATCCCCAGCTTCTTGCCTCAAGGTCAACTCTTGTGTGTGAAATCCAAGGGCCTTGTCCAAGTTCCTACTGTTTCTATGAGCAATTCCTAAAGCTCCGTAAGCTGCAGCTTCTAAACTTCTATCAGCTGCTTGTCGAGCTAAATTTAGTTGTCTCTGATGCATCTTTATGGCCTCTTCGGTCTCTCCAAGTTTTAAAAGACAGTCACCAATGTTACCCAAAGCTCTGAATTTCCCAGCTAAGTGCTTTGTCATGTGAGCTATAGCTGAAAGTCCCAATTAAAATCAGATATGCAATTTAAATCTTACTTAGCTATATCTATATTTATACTAATGAAAACTTTACCTAGATAATATTTTTGGCACTCCAAGGCTGTATCTAAGTTTCCAAGAGCCAGATGGGCTAATCCAAGGTTACAGTAGGCTCTGCCCATTCCGGATTTGTCCTGCAAATCCTTCGCCAGGGCCAGATCTTGATCGTAATATCTAACAGCTTCCCGATGATTGCCTAAGCAATAATGAGCATATCCTAAAAAGTGACAAGCTTTCGCTTCGCCTTCCACATCGTGAAGTTCCTGTGACAGCATTAAATAGTTTTCATAGTAAGGAACTGCTTCCTCGAATCTTGCTCGGGAAGAGAGACAATTTGCAAGGTTTAGAAGTGCACAGGCTTCGCCAGCAGCATCTTTTAGTTCTCTAGCTATTGCCAGATGGGCTCTATAGTGTCTCAAAGCTGCTTCGTGTCCTTGAACTGCTTGATAGGCCACTGCCAAGTTTCCGTGAGTGCTTGCCTCTGAACTACGATCGTTAACCTGTTAAGGAAATGCACGATTATTAAAAACTGAGCTCTAGAATATTATCCTCGAATTTAGAGAACTCTGAATCTTAAAAAGTAATTGTTTCCAAGAATTTTTAGACATTTAGAACTTACATTCAAGGTCCTTACCTCTTTGCTTATCGTAAGTTCTTGCTTGTGATACTTGATAGCTTGCTCGTAATATCCTAAAGCATTATAAGCATTTCCGATGTTCCCATAAGCTCTACCCATTCCAGCCTTATCGCCCAAAGCTCTAGCAATTCCAAGATGAGCCTGATGTAATTTAAGAGCTGCATCGTGTTCACCCAGCAGCTGATAAACGATTCCAAGATTGCTGCAGGCTCTTCCTTCTGCTACTTTATCTTTTGTAGTCAATGCAACATCCAATTGCCTCTGATGCCAGAGTTTTGCCTGAGCAAGGTCACCTTGAAGGTAAAAGCAAATTAAAATCAATTCATCAAGAGTCGAAAAATCACAACTTTCTGTAATCAACATTAATAATCATTAATAATAATTGTTAATCATCTAACCAGCACATCTAGCAGCGTGGCCCAAACCAGCATAGGCTCTTGTTTCTATCGCCCGATCGCCGAGTTCCTGAGCGATTCTGAGTACATTTTCATGATAGGCCATCGCTTGGCTGAAGTTCCTTCGATAGTGATGAGAAGACCCCAAGTTACTAAAGGCTCTGGCTTCTTCAACTCGATCTCCCAATCTTCTAGCTATTCTCAGATGCTGTGTGTGACAATCTACTGCACTTTCGAATTCTCCCATTGCTAAGTAAACAGCACCGACATTGCCAATCTCTCTAGCTTCTTGAAGACGATCTCCCATTTGTTTAACCAGCTGAACACATTGTTTGTGAGAAGCTAGAGCATTTGGTAAATCTCCAATTGCTGTATACACGTGACCTAGACTCGTCAAAGCAGAAGCAGCTGCTTGTGTATCTTTACACTTCATCGCCAACACAAGCTGATACCTGTGTGCTGTCAAAGCCTCTTTGTAACTCCCTTTGCTGAAATATGCTGAACCTAGATTTCCATGAGCTCGACATTCTCCTTGGGTGTCTCCCAATGATCTTGCAACGCCTAAGAAGAATAAAAAGTTTCTTTCAAGAAGAGATTAAACAAAACTACTTTGAGGATCTGCAATGTTAAATTTGAGTAATCTTACCTAGATCTTGTTGCATGTAACCGATGGCCTTATCCAAAGAATTTAGAGCCCAATAAGCGCTAGAAAGTGCCGAGAAGACTGATCCTCGTAATTTCAAACTACAAGATCCGATGGAAAGTGCGGCTTCAAGAACACCAGCAGCTGCTCTGTATTGTCCTGCTCCAAGGAGTTCTTGACCAACTACTGAAATTACGACAAAGGGAGATTCGTCGAGTTTCATAGCTCGAAGTTGCTGAAATGTTGGCTCCAGGGTGACTCGAAGAGGCGATTTTAGGGAAGCTTCTACGAGACCAGAAAGCAACTGACAATTGGAAGAATCCCGTGCCAAACCGACGCTGAAAGCGACAAGCGCTTCGCCATGTCTTCCTAAACATTGTAGAGCTACACCTTGACGATAGTATGCCTACAAAAACACCTGACGTTAGATCTGGAGTTGGGGTCAAGCTTTCAACAGTTTGCTTACGAAGGTCAGCTACTGTACCTTTGGCCACTCAGGATTCAATTCGGTAGCTCTAACGGCATCTTGCAACGCCAAGGCAAACATCCCCATTTTGAGACGAGCCGCAGATCTATTGGAAAATAATACATGACTAAGGGGATCCAGGGCAAGAGCTTCTGTGTATAGGGTTGCTGCTAGAGCATAATCTCCATTTTGGCAAGCTGCATTGCTCCGCCGCACCGTCTCTAGGAAGAGCACCCGGGATCCAGCAGCCAAGGCCGACGTACCTTCGGGCTCGACCTAAAAGTAATTACAAAATTCAAGTCAAATTTTCTTTTTCATTGAACGAAATTCATAACAAGAAAGGTATCCGTTTGTTTCATCAAAATACTCACTGTATTCAGAAAAATAAACAAAAAAGTTAGGAAAATTAAAATCCAAAAAACTGTTTTTGAGTTATAGTCAAAAAACCAATTTTTTAAAATTTTGCTTCTTTCAAACCTTCTGAAACTAAGTAAAACATCTAATTTCGTCGAAATATCAATGATTTGTGTAATTTGAGAGAAGAATTTCAAACAGTTTTGCGAAAATTGGCAATGATGGTTTGGAAAAATGAGAATGTAAAAATTAGTTTGCCCTTAAAATAAAAGACAGTTTTTCATATTTTTAAATGACTTTTGGACCGCGTTTGCTTCATCAGAGTTTCTATTTTTTTAATGAAAGTAAGAAAAGCTAAAAAAAATAAACAACAATAGAATATTTATGTACTTTCCACATAAATTCTAGCTAATTTATAAAACGGTAAAAGCCGAATTTTTTTTTTGTAAAAGCATAAACAATAATATTGCAATTGGAGAAATTGATAAATAAGAAACGAGTGAAATTCAGAGTACCCATCATTACTGGAGCGTGTCTTCAGAAAGGTCAAGAATGTGAACAAAAAAAATAAAAACCACATAACTGTGCACTCTCGTCAATTAATGGACATTTTCTCAACTCTCTTATACTAGATTCACAAAATTATTATTTTAGATCTAAAAATTGAAAATAATAACTCTGCAGCATCCTTATCCTTATAAATGAAAATACAATATCGAAAATCGTTCTTCTAATTAATGTCTTATAATTTTCAGGAAAAGAAGTGTGGAATTGCCGACGATACCCGTAACGGTTTTTTTGAGGAAAATTGAACGCAGACCATTGAATTGAAAATGACTGTAAAACGCAGTAAAATGACCGGTGACAATTACCTCAGAGATATCCCTATGAGACATTGTTTAAAACGGACCAGTAGCATGCTTTTCACTGGGCATCATCCAGGACTTCAGAGAGGTGTTCCATTAGATAAGATCCGAACTCGGATCAGCAGAATCCTTCCTCTCAGCTCCTACCACACACTTGGCCGTTTTTCTTCGGACACTTGTTTTTTTCACGAAAAACAGAACACCTGCAATTCTGAAATTGCATTCGAGGATGGAACCGGCGGTGCGAGACACCTCCGGAGGACAGCGCACGCGAAAACAGCGAGTTTGTTTTCAAAAGGTCGGATAAATTGGATTGATTAATAAAAAAGAAGGGAGGCAGGCGTCTCAGGGGGGCACCCACTGCATTCCTGAGGCACAGCCATCTTGGAATGTGACCCCGGGTCCCCCCTTGGGCCCAGAGTGGGGTGCTGAAGCGGCATGAAGCGGCCTTTCCCTGTGAGCGCGACCGCAACAGCGCACACAAATCCCCACCTGTTCACCAACGAGGGACTTAGGCCCGCGGCCTCCTCTTGCCTCGTTTTGCCGACCTCATACCACCGCTTTCCAACCCTTTCCACCTTTCAACTCACTCCACTTGTAGCCCTCGGGCCCCTCGGACAATGCGGCTAAAGCTATTTTTTTCATAAGGCCCATTCCTATAACTGCCGATCCGAATTTCCGCATTAGCGACGAACGTCAAGCTGCGGAAATGGGCCGGAGAAACATGAGAGAAACGCTTTCTAGTTAAATTCAGGGAGGCTTGAGTGAATGATTATGTGAATGGATAAGGCCCTCAAGCTGGAGAATTTTTTACTTTCACCTGTAACGATAATAAACAAATTGAGATATTGTCGTTGCAGGTTGAATGTGTTTGCCGATATCTTTTGGACATGGGAGGGATTCTTGGGAGATAGGGGCACAAGGAAATATTGAAAAATTTTAGATTTTCAAAAATTTTTTTTATTTTATGCAAAACTAAATTTGTTAAGCTCAAAATTCCATTCTATATATTACTCAACGAAAATTATAGATAAATATTTTTTCGCTCTGTTAAAAATATTTACATTTACAATATATAAGACTGCATATATACAGAACGAAAAAATATTTAATTTTGATATTTTTTGCATAAAACAAGTTTCACATAAAAAATATTTGACTTCGATATTTTCTTGCTCTGTGCGCATAATTATTCTAGTTAAAAATAAATTAATTATACAGAGGGAAAAAATTCCAATTTTAATATATTAGTTAACTAAATTAAAAAATCGAATTTTTAGATTAGAACTTGGCTCCAAAATCCTTAATCCCTAAAATTAATAAAAATCTTTTAGCAATCTTATGAAATTTATCCTCAAATCTCTTAAAATCCCTTAAAATTACTCGAAGTTCTTAAACATCTTTTAATTCTTCCGTAAATGTCTTAAAATTCTTTAACATGTATCAAAAACCCTTGGAATTCATTAAAATCTCTTGAAATTTCTTGAAATTCGTTAAAATCAGTGGAAATCAATTGTTAATTTATAATACATTTATGTTATAAGATCATCTCTCCTTCTTTGCTTTAAAAAAACTCGTCGAAATCAGTCCGTCGAAAAAGTTTGAATCAGGCGGCTGGCTTGAGAAGAAGGTCGACATGGGTCGAAGCAGTTTTCTAATTGGAAAATGGTTCCAGTTCAGTTTGTACATCAGTCTACATTGTCCCCTGGATCTAGGGATCCTGGCAATCCTTTCATATCAAGGCCATGGCTCCAGGATAAATCAGCAGCTGATACACCCAATCACAATGTCCGCCTCAAAGGAATCATAGCTGGTAATCATTTTATTATCAATAAAAGCTCTTGCATCACATTCGCTGACTACCCGATAGCGGGAATGTTACAGAGTGCGCATGACATCAGTCAAAATGAAAATAATAATGATTTTAAGGAAATTAACCCACTGAGAAATAATTGAAAATTAATTTTACATAATATTTAATTTGAAGATGAATATTAGAGAACCAGCATTTTTTATTTCAAAATTTACTATCTATTAATAACTCAAAAAATTTGCAGCATGAGATATAAATAACTCATCGACCTATTTATAATATATTTTGAGGCGAAAACGTTTTCCACAGCATTACAGTAATTAAATGTATAAAACAATTCGAAAAACATGTTTCTAAATTTTAAATAAAAACAATTGAATCATAAATTGTAGCTTTTTAAGTTTTATGTATTTTTGTTTGTTTTCAGGTTGTTCGAGCCAAGTTCCGATCTAAAAATTCGGTTTCTTCATCTTACTTAAAAAATATTAAAATTGGAATTTTTTCCCTCTGTAGAATTAATAAATTGTATAGAATTGTGCGCAGAAGGCGAGAAAATATTTAATTCAAATATTTTTTAAGTAAAATGAAAATATTTAATTTTCAAGTTAGATTTTAAATTCTTCGTTTTATGCAAAAAGTATCGAAATTAAATATTTTTTCCCTCTGTTTGTAGTTTTATATTTGAAACAAGATTAAGGCTACAGAGCGAAAAAATATTTATGTATGTAAAATCGAGAATGGAATTTTGAGTTCAGCACTTGGGTCCAATGCCCTTAATCTATTCGAAATTGTCAAGTTATTTCTATTTATTTCTATTTCAGGTGGTCTCACAGGAGGGATAGAAATTTGCATATCATATCCAAGTGACTATGTGAAAACGCAAATGCAATTGGATGGCAAAGCCGGTGCCGGAAAAAAATTTTATGGAATTTGGGATTGCGTGACAAAAACAGTGAAAAGTCGCGGGTTTTTTGGACTTTATCGAGGACTCTCAGTCGTTATTTCTGGTGCTGTAGGGAAACAATCGGTACGCTTTGGAGCCTTTGAATCTATAAAGCAACGCATTGTTGACGAACAAGGAAATCTCACCCCAGGAAGACGATTTTTCACTGGACTCTGTGCAGGATTATGCGAAGCAATTTTCATAGTAACACCCGCAGATACTATCAAAGTCAAAATTATAAATGATCAGCGATCCTCAAATCCACGATTTCGAGGAATTATCCATGGAATTAGCACCATAATTAAAGAAAACGGTATAACAAACTTTGATATTTTTTTCTTTTAATTAACAAAAAATATTATATATTTTATTTTATTTATTCATATTGTTATATATTTTTTGTATATTTTTTCCGATTACATTAGTAAAACTTTGTTCGTTTATTAAACCCAGGTTTCAGAGGGATCTATCAGGGTGTTGTACCAACTATGATGAAGCAAGGTAGTAATCAAGCAATTCGATTTTTTGTGGTGGGAGCTTTAAAAGATATGTACACTGAAGGCGACAAAAGTAAACCAGTTCCTAAACCTATTGTTGGACTCTTCGGTGCACTTGCAGGAGCTGTTTCTGTTTTAGGAAACACTCCAATTGATGTTATAAAAACGAGAGTGCAGGTAAATATGCCTACTAAAAAATTGCCCATTCAAGGTGGTAATTCCGCGAACGATTTCAAATTTTTGGTCATTTCAAATTGCGAAATGTCTTTTTTATAATGGAAAAAATAAGAATACTTTCTCTCATATAATATTGGGTTGAAGTTGCCGACGTCTAGTCTGACGAACTTTTTTTATTTATTTTTTTCACATTTATTGGGTTAAGAGCGTTGGACCTTTAAATTCGTTAAAATCAGTTAAAATGTCTTGAAATCTTATGATATCTCTGAAAAACCTTTTAATAATTCTTTTCACCTCTTTTAAAAATCCCTTTGAATCCACAAAAATCAATCAAAATATCTTAACAATCCTTTAAATCCTTTTATAACTTTTAAAATCTTATGAAATTCTCTAAAATCACTTAAAATTACATAAATGGAAATTTTTTGTTTTGGGAACTTTGGAAACTTTTTTCTGATATTTTTATTCCAATAAATGTAAAAAAAACTCATCAGTCTAGACGTTTAAAACTTCAACTCAGTTCATTTAGTAGGTAGATAATTATTTAAAAATGAAAACTTGAATTTTGCTAGCATCAGAAATGAACACTCGGGATTTTAATTAAATTCCCGGTGATTTCCTGATTTTTTCCCGGTTAATAAAATTCTCAATCTTTCCCGATCAAGTCATTACCCTGCTTTCCATTAAGAATTTTCTTTTTCAAGGGGCTGGAAGCCACGAGATATAAAAACACTTGGGATTGTACAGTTCAAATGTGGAAAATAGAAGGACCAATTGCTTTTTACAAAGGGACTGTTCCGAGACTTGGCAGAGTTTGTTTTGAAGTTGCTATAACTTTCATGGTCTACGACTCTTTCATGGAGCTCTTCAACAAAGTTTGGCCTTGAAAACTTGGGTTAAAAGAAATATAATTTACAACAATCTCAAAAAAGGAAAGCAAACTATTTTTGCCGTGAGGTTGGTCAAAAAGAAGGCAAACTAAATTTTGGATCAGTTACTGATGCCTTAGTGATAAATGGAAAAAACTGCCAATGCTTCGAAATTTAACAAACTAATGCCTTGTATATATGTATTATCTGTCACGATACTATTGTGTCTTTATTATACAGAAACGGATATTAGGATTTTCGACAAAGTGCTTACATTGTGAATAATTTCTAGTCTCACTCATTCATATTTGAATGATTAGTATTATAGAATCCAAAGGTAAATTGTTAATTAATTATGCAATAATTAAGGAGCGGACTGAATCAAGTCAGAAATTGGTTACGAGACGATAAACCATTGTTAGTAACAATGTCTCAAAAAGTTTCAATAATTTTTCAACAATATTTCAGCACCTTGTACAATATTCATTCCAAAGCTCATTCCAGAAAGTACTTATCTGTTGAAAAGTTTGACGATAAAGCATTGTAAATCCGTATTACCATACTTTGTTAAACTTTCAGAGAAATCATATTAAGGACGCTGGACCCAAGTGTTAAGCTCAAAATTCCACTCTCCATTTTATTGAACGAAAATTATAGATAAATATTTTTTCGCTCTGTAACACTAATCTTTTTTCAAATATAAGACTGCGTACAGAGCGAAAAAATATTTAGTTTCGATACTTTTTGCATAAAACGATTTTAAAAATATTTGAATTAGATATTTTCTCGTTCTGGCGGCACAATTATTCTAGTCAAAAATAAATTAATTATACAGAGGGAAAAAATTTCAATTTTAATATATTTGTTAAGTAAAATGGAGAAATCGAATTTTTAGATTAGAACTTGGCTCCAACACCCTTAATTGTTAAGTAAGAATTTTATAGCTTTTTATTGCTACCTTCGTTGATAGTAATTTGATTCTATTATTTTGTTGAAGTTTCTAAAAAGTATATCGATTTGTCTTGTAAAGTATACGCATAGTTTATTTACAATAAACTTTCGCAAATAAACGTTGTTACTAAGTTTCTATTACATAAAAAACTCTCAGTGTTGGTGATTGGTACCACTGATCCAGTATGAATCAGGCGGCTGTCTGCGGGAAGCTATAAAGATTGGATAAAATATTTTTATTCAAAAATGTATCAGTCTTCATTGTGCTCTGCCACAAAGTTTTCAGAAAATCCTTTCATATCCAGACCATGGCTCAAAAATAAATCAGCAGCTACATCCAATAACGATCTTCAAATTAAAGGAATCATATGTGGTAATAATTTCGTTATCAATTATTGAGCCTCGTTGCGTCACCTTTGTGAGTGATGGCAGTACCTGATTACATTTTTCTAGCTTATTGAAACTAATATTGTACAAATTATATTGCAGGAGGTTTTACAGGAGCAATACAAATTTGTATAACATATCCCAGTGATTATGTGAAAGTTCAACTGCAATTGGACGGCAAAGCCGGTGCAGGCAAACAATTTTCTGGAATATGGGACTGTGTAACAAAAACAGTGAAAACTCATGGGTTTTTTGGACTTTATCGAGGACTTCCTGTTGTTATTAACGGCGTTGTTGCGAAATTATCGGTTCGCTTTGGTGTTTTCGAATCTGTTAAACAGTATTATTCCTTTGAGGAAAGAGGAGAATTCACTGCGGAAAAAAAACTATTTGCAGGATTGTGCGCAGGTTTTTGTGAAGCTATTTTTGTTGTGACACCTGCCGATTCCATAAAAGTTAAATTTATAAATGATCAGCGATCAGCAAATCCAAGATTTCGAGGAATTTTTCATGGAATTAGCGCCATAATTAAAGAAAATGGTGAAAATGTTATATCTTTCATAAACAAACGTTAAAATATATTTAATACATTTAATATATAACATCTTTAAGGTGGTTGGGGATTATCAGAAATTTAATTCTTTGGCATCTAAAAGAAAATTTTCAAAGGCAAGAGTGCAAATAATCTCATTATATAAAACAAAATTTTTTACCAGGTTTTAAAGGATTATATCAAGGTCTTCTGCCCACAATTATGAAAAATGGAAGTAGTCAAGCGTTGCGATTTTTTGTGGTGGAAACTTTTAAGGATCGCTATACTGAAGGAGATAAAAGTAAATCAGTACCAAAACCTTTAATTGGTCTCTTTGGTGCACTTGCAGGAGCTGTTTCTGTTTTAGGAAATGCTCCCATAGATGTTTTGAAAACAAGAATGCAGGTAAATTTCGTGAAGATAAAAAAAAAGCACAAACAATGTAACAAAATGTTTCTTTTTCAAGGGTCTGGAATCCACAAAGTACAAAAATACTTGGGATTGTGTAGTTCAAACGTGGAAAATAGAAGGACTAAGCGCATTTTACAAAGGAACTATTCCAAGACTTAGTGGAAATTGTTTGGAAGTTGCTATAACTTTTATGATTTACGATTCCCTTATAGCATTTTTTAATAATAAATGATATGTTAATCCCATAAATTTTGGTTAATCCAATAGTCAATTTCGAATATTAGGTAAGTTTATCGAAAATGCTAAATAAAAAACAACACATTTTAAAATTTACACAAAAAATCGATATATTCTTCTCAAAATGCAGTAATAAATTACAATCAAACTACTAATAACAAAGATAACAATAAAAAAGCTTCAAGTTATATTTCACACGTTTTGTATAAAATATTAAATAAAATTAAACGCTTTTTTGAACTTTTCAACAAAGGAGTACAATACTAGAATATAAAATATTTCTATAATAAAACTTGTGATGGAATGATCGTTGGAATGAACGTTGCACGAAACAATTATCTGGCTTCACAAAATAGGCAACGAATAGTCGACAAAATGCAGCGCATCGTAATGTTTCGCATCGTACAAATGTTTTTTTTTAAATTCATCAAAAATTAAGGCTCGCAGAATCTTTTGTACATTTTTCAAATACATAAATAAAGGTACAGATTTTTAGGATAGTATAACGACAAAAATTCAATTCATCCATTAAATTCCAAAAGAAATATTTTTTTCACAGCATGTTCGTTCTGAGAAGATGATACAACAGTATCATAAATATAATAATATAATGTATTACATGCTATTATTTGTCCTTTAAATTCTGATAAATCGCCACTGTTTTATTAAAATTCAAGGCTTTAGTGTAAAGTTAGAATGTTCTGGAAACAGGAAATAAAACCCGTTTCAAAGCCACAAAAATAACTGGACTCTAGTAACTCTTCTCCATTTGCACATATTCTAAAATCTTTTCCAAATTTAATTTGTCCTTTCTGTTTGTTCTTCACAACAACTTATAAGTACAAACAAAGTTTGTACAGTTTTTCTTGGCTTCTACAAGCTCTATTTTGTGAGGCTTAGAAATTAGGCTATTTTTAAGGCCAAACTTTGTTGAAGAGATCCATGAAGGAGTCATAAATCATGAAGGTTATGGCAACGTCTAGGCAAACTCTACCGAGTCTAGGAACAGTTCCTTTGTAAAAAGCTAATGGTCCTTCATTCTTCCAAATTTGAACTGTACAATCCCAACTACTTTTGTACTTCGCAGCTTCCAGGCCCTGAAAAAAGGTATCGATTAAGATCAACGTACTGTTCTCTGTACTGTTGTTTGTACAGTTTTTATGACAAATATATTTACCTGCATTCTTGTTTTCACAACATCTATAGGAGTGTTTCCGAAAACTGAAGCAGCTCCTGCTATTGCTCCAAAGACACCGACTATTGGTTTAGGTACAGATTTGTTTTTTTCACCCCCTGTGTACCAATCCTTCAAGGTTTCAACCACAAAGAATCGAATCGCTTGATTACTTCCTTGCTTCATCATAGTTGGCACGACACCTTGATATACTCCTCTGAAACCTATAACAAATATTTATTTGATAAATTCAATTTTTGATTAGCTAATTAATATAAATATTACAAATCTTAATTTATGATTTTTTAAGAGTGTTAGACCAAGTTCTATCCCCGAAATTCGATTTTTTTACTCAACAAATATTGTAATTCGATACTTTTTCTCTCTGTAATTCTACTCATTTTCCAAATATAAATATGTATACAAAGTGAAGAAATGGAAAATTTTAATACTTTTCACGTAAAATGAAATGCTTGTGTTTGCGATTAGATTTTGAATTCTTCATTTTAGACGAAAATAATAAAAATTAAACACGAAAAAGTATTTATTTTTAATGTCTGATGAGAAAAATGAGGAAATTGAACTTTGAAGTTAGAACTTGAGCCTAACACCTTTAAACGTTTAATTTTATGCAGCTTCAGAAGTGTAAAGCTAGAAAAACAAATAGCAGATTTTACAACAGCTAAACTGTATTTGCCGTTGAAGTCATAAATAGACGCATTCTTTACGTGTGTAAACGAAACCATTTGCACGTCGTCTTCGAATAATCTGTTAGTTCATGCACAATTTTATTGTACATTGTGCAAGGCCAGGAGAATGTTTCAACTTACAAAGAGTGGCGTTTGACACCGTTTTCATTCGAATATATATATATATCGATTAACAATACCAGATAGAAACTGAAGTTAAAAAAAGAAACAATTAATTTTAATTAGTCATTGAAGTTCATCTTGAATAATTGATAGTTTTTTAAATTCCAAGGATATTTTTAATGCTTACTTAAAGATTTAATTTATAGTTGAAGTATAAATAATTCGTATTAAAAAAAACATCCATTTAAATAATAATTCAATAATAATTCCTTGAACCTGAAATAAATTCTTTTACCGTGTTCTTTAACTATGATGCCTACTCCATGGAAAAATCCACGGAATCTTGGATTCGCAGACCGCTGATCATTGATAAATTTCACTTTTACAGTTTCCATAGGCGTTACTGCAAAAATAGCTTCGCATATTCCAGCACAAAGACCAGCTAAGAGCCGTTTTTGTGGACTAAGCTTTCCTTCTGCGTCAACCATTTGCTGTTTAACAGTTTCGAAGGCACCAAAACGAACCGCTGATTTGGGAATAGAGCCATAAAGAAGAACTGAAAGTCCTCGATAGAGACCAAGAAATCCACGATTTTTTACAGTTTTTGTCACACAGTCCCATATTCCCGTATATTGTTTTCCTGCACCTGATTTGCCATCCAACTGCAATTGCGTTTTAACGTATTCAGTTGGATACGTTATGCAGATTTCTATTCCCCCTGTAATTCCACCTGAAAGAGTAAGAGCAAGAAAATCCTGTTGAAATTTTAAGCTTATAGAGCTAGAACAAGAATCTAATTTAAAATATAACATTTTAAATATTTTTTGAATACTGAGAAGTATTTCAACAATAATTTGAAATTTCTTAAAATTTTTTAATTCGTCTAAAATCACTTGAAATTCTTTACAATCTTTAAAAAATCCTCAAAATTCCTTAATATCATCAAACATTTCTCGACGCTTCTTGAAATTGTTTAAAATTATAAAACTAAACATTAGGCTTCTTGGGAAAACTATTAGACGAAGCCAAGATCAAAATTTATAAATAGGATTGACTATTCAAATATTCAGAATCTATAAAAGTAAAATTACTGGATATCTGGTACTATATGCCATGCTTCTCAAAATTCTAGAAATAAATATGAGAACTTGTAAATAAAATTCCAAAGCAGAGGAAATCCACACGGTTCTAATAATACTAAAGACCTTGATACCGAAAAAAATCAACCGAAGATAATAAAAATCTAACTTTGAAATGTGTATCCGAAAATTTATATCTCAAAATATTCTATTTACATAGCAATATTTTTTTAAGCTTTAGCAAAAATTATCGTATAATATTATCTTTTTTGTGGGCACTGGGCGGCATAAATGTATTTATCACAAAAAGTTATTATCAAACGATTATACCTAATTATTATCTATTTGCATAGGTATTTAATTAACAGTTATAAAATTCGATAAAACACTTTATTAAACATTATTAAACATTATTACTTTATCAGACTGAAGAAACTAACAAATTTTCTTAGCTTGTCAGATTATTGCTTTCAAAGTAATTTTTAAATGTCTCTTAAAGGCGATATAATCTGATATAATTTCCTAAGCCAGTTCAAAGTAACCTTTGCACTCTTGTCAATGATTTAAGATTCAATAAAAGACTTTATACAAAACCGGAAAACTGGCACTAGGAATCATGTTGAAGCAAAACAGTTAAGTATTTTGGGGTTATGTTATTTTCCAAAAGTGCAGTTAATAACACCATAAGATCAATTTAAAATTGACAAATTGTATTTATATTCTTCATTCTCTAATCATCATTACAAATATTTCCTCTTTTCCAAGAAGTGTATACATATATAATTGCATAATTGCTGAAAAATTTTTTTATTATTTTTATTTTGACACCTGTCACTCCTGTCATGCACGCACGCGAACAATCCTAACCTTCTTTTGAAAGCACTGCACAAGGTCATTGTCAAGGTTATTCTCGTTATTCTCGACACTTAAATTCGTTAAGCTCTTAACAAAATCAGCCATGCACAATTGGCCATGGTGATATGAGAAAATATTTTGTTACTTTTTAATTAAATAATTACCGGCGACGATTCCTTTGAATCCAATGTTACCACTAGGTGTAGCCGCTGCTGCTTTATCCTGGAGCCATGGTCTGGCTACGAACGGATTGCCAGGAACCCGATAACCTGGAGATAACAGACACTCACGCACTAAGCAAAGTGGATCCATTTTTAATTTGAAAAGTGTTTCCAGAAAGACTTTCCCGTCGAACCACCTAGTTCAAACTGATTCAAACTACGAGTGTCTTGTCTTGTCTCGTGCAATACATATAATGTCCCCTTCCTCTCTTATCAAGTCAGGCAAGTCGTCAGGGTCGTCAGTCAGTCGGCTTTACATATTTCCACTTGGTCATTTGCAATTTCGCATGCCGCCCGGCATGAGGGGTCAAGCTTCAAGGTGGGGGATCAACTAGGAATTCACCATTCACAAATTTACGCGAGAGACACCGCAAATAAAATCGAGACTAAAGTACAAAAAGTAAAAAAAGCAAGTATGATTGGTAAAATTGATCAATTAAATATTTGTCACCATTCATGATATTGTAATCCAACGCCCTTAAAATCACTTAAAATTATGTAGTCTTTTAAAAGTCTATAAAGAACTTAACAATGGCTTAAAATCCCTTTAAATTCCTTAAAGTTGTTTAGAATTAGTTAAAATTCTTTAAAATTCCTTAAAATAAAAAAAAATCATTTAATAGCTCTTTATTAACAACTTTATTAGTATTAAAATTTTTCTTCAAGCTGTATTTCTTGTTATCTGCACTTATACTTTATTCACGTAACCAAAGAATAATATCTTTGACATAACCGATTAATTTATCATAGATTATATATGATTAGATTATTGTATCACGTATTTAATATTAGACTTGATACCAAATATTTTACAATAAATTGTATTATTAAAAAAGGGTAATTTTAACATAAAAAAATGTTATCTCTTGTATAAATTGTTTATGTGAAACCCTATTTTATTATATAAACAATTGGTAGTTAATAACAAAAAGAAGATGAAAGGGAAGAGGCAATCGTGATCGAAATATCCGACAGATCGTTTCGTATTAGGATTAAATATAATTTACTCTGAAATTATATTTGTTAAAATGAAGGATACATAATATCCCTTTACTACATTTATTTAGAATAAAATTAGTATTTTGTAATTACAATGACATAAATTTCTTCTGAATTTTATCCGTAGACAAATTCATGCACATTAAGTTTACAAGACTTAACAAAATTATCTTCAATCCTCACTTTGTTTCCAAATGACTTTTCTTCTGTTAATAGTAAGGATACTTGCACATGAACGTACAAACTTATAAGTCCCTATTGATAAAAAGGGTAGTTCTCAGATGAACTAATATAATTGAAACCCTCTAGTCTTTGCGTTTTAATTAATTTTAGGGTCTCATAGCATTTACCATACAGGTGTAGTATTGGCCAATCGTCGCATTCGTCTGTAAAAAAACAACAGTATTAATAAACAAAAGAAGAACAGACTTATGACTTCGTAAAAAAAAAGTTATTTTATCTTTATAGTACCGTGTATTTCGATCCTGATCGCGTATCTTTTTCTCCATTTCTGCGTCCGTCAACGTTTCAAGGAATGGAGCCCATTGATCTGCTTCGGATGGAGATCTGAATGGAACTTCAACCGTTGGCAGTGGCGCTTCGGAAAATGCGTACGTTCTCTGATGCCAAGATAATTGTCCTCGTACACTGTAAATAAAATAAATTAATAGAAGTAAAATACGAAACATATTTATCAATAAAAAAAATTCATTGGTGAGCGAAATTCTAAAATACATTGTCTACCTGTAAGCGATGGCTGTAACGAATTCTCCACCAAGTCCAAGTTCCGCACACAACTTCATTGCAAATTTTTCTGGGTTATTTTCCTTCTCCGACATGTCCCATTCTACTTGATCAACTAAGGAAGTATTTCCGACATGTATGTTGAGTTTAATTATAACCCGTTGGTCACATTGGTCCTCCAGTACTATTTCCTGAGGGAAAGCTTCTAACTGCTGCCTAATAGCTTGTGCGATCGCAGGAACAAAAGTGAGAGGATTCAAGTCTAAATCGTCACACAAAACCTCTGCGAACTGCTCCGGAGTTATTAAACTCTCTGAAATAAAACTTAATATCAGTACTCTACAGTTATTTTATTACGAGTGACGTTTCTTACCAAATTCAATTGTAGCTTTTTAAACGTACCATTTTTATTCCATGTAAAAGTGTCACGCAGTTTTTGGCCCTCGATTTCCATATCCAGACGAATTGGTACGAGCATTTCTTGCTGAGCTGCATTTTCTAAATTTGCGCACGGATCGGTATCATCAAAACTGTAAGAGAATTTGTTTTTTATGTAAGTATTTCTCGAAAAATTGCCTTGTGGAAAAACGTCATGTAAAAGTTCACGAAATTAATTTAAAATGAAATTAACTTCTTACCATAAGGGGAATGTGCGAACTTTTTTATTGTGAACCCTGTTGCGATTAATTGGTGTGGCTTGCGGAACCGCATCTAAATGAGAACTGTTTGGCAAATTGGTAACCCAGGGCATAGCCTTTTTAGATTTTCCCTCTCGAGGTGCGGGTGGTTCTGTTGAATGAACCGAGACAGCTTTGTATTTATCATCGTTACCCTCAATTATATCCTCAACTTCACTGGCCCTCAGGAGAGAAACACTGGATGCCAGGACATGTTGACTCAGACCCAATTCCACTAATTTCTTTCTTTCGTCATTTGTAATTGATCTTCTGAACATGCCAGGGTAGCGTTTGTAGAGAGACCCACGAAAAAGTCGTAGGTAATTTCCCACCTCGGAACCGATACAATAATACTCTCCATTTTCCTCGACTTGGAAGCTAATGGGCTTGTCTCCGTAAGTACGAAGAGCCATCTTTCTGGCTATTAAAACTGACTAGAGAAGTTTCCTGAAATTGTAAATCTTAATCTTTATTATCAGTGTATATAGGCAAATTAATAACATCACCACTCACAAATGTCGAAAATGGACTAAATCCGGACATTTACAAAATTTTGAACAAATTTACAAGTTAAAGGTCTGTTAGAATAGTCTGTATCTAAACATTTTAGTCGGGACAGTCACATATCAATAAAATGATTTACAACACACTAAAAGTTAACATAACTCCAAAATACAAAAGGAGTCTACACAATGAAGAATATGAAGTTTTAAAGGCGACATTTCCAGAATATATGTATTATACTTAAACTCACCACTCCTTTTATATAGCGTTTCTGCACTTAACTTTCGTAAAAGAATAAAGTCTTTCGTTCAAATATGAAAAAGATCAAAAATATCAGAAAGCGTTATCCGTCATCCGCCATGTTTATATGCAAACATAAATGCATATATATGATATATACACATGTATGTAAATATGTACATATATATGTGTTCTTCATTCCTACACATGCAAAAATTCATACATAGAGTAGAAAAACACTAGAAAATACTATAAGTTACTAAATTTTATTATTAAAATATAGTTCTAATATAAAAATAAAAATGTACCTCTATACATGAGAGTGACAGAGTCGGCAGATTTGTTTGTCTCTTTCACTTTCATGAGTTTCTGCTTTGTCCTATATATGGTGACAGAAAACCAGGGTTGCGTACGTAATACGTATACCTTAGGTAATTTACGTAGTTTTTACATGTAAATTACGTACGTAATTTACATCCCTAGTTTTTTTACCACGAAGTAGTAAAGGAGACCAATCTCCATGTATTGAAAGTGGCTTTTGGGGGTAGCAAGGTTCTCGATTGTCCACCGATGATAGCGCCAACTGTTTGCCATAGTATCAGACAACAATAATTTTCCATTAAAATCTTATGGAAATCAGGGTTGAATCGTTACAAAACAGAGGAAGGCATCGTTGAACATTGAACATCATGCCTTCCGTCGTAAATATATCAACCCAACCCTGGTTTCCATTTGAATCTATAGAAACCCAGGAAACCAGGGTTGGTTGGCTTGACATGTTTGGGAGGGAAGGCATACAAGAATCTTACTGTACATACGACAATACGAAATACCCAGCATAGATACATACATACATTGATATATGTTATATATCAGCAATATTTTTGCTATTAATAGATTCCAAAATATGTACATAAAAACGATAAAAAGAAAAAAAAGAGTACATATAGTGTGTATGTTGAAAGCTTCCTGTAATGCATATGTATTAGGATACTAAAACGTGAAATTAGCAAGATCATCATGATCAACACCTACTGTCTTAACATATTATAATTATATATGTATATCGTTTTTCAGAATCATATGTCAATTTTTCGAAATGCTATTATCAACGACAAAGTCTGGGAGCTCCAATAAATCGTCTAATTCGGTCTAGTTTGTGTGTCCCATATATATAAACATATAAATAAATCTTCAATCTCATCGTAAATCAAAATACGTACAGTTCAATTATAGGCAACAGCTCTATAACGAATTCTACGCTTAAACATTTTATAATACATATAAAATATTGCAACTATTTCTGAAAGTTGTGCGTTGGTGTTTTCTTGACATTTTCGATATGCGTGTTGATATTCTTCTCTGTCCAATTAAATTATAACTTACAGCGGAATTTACAAATTGAAATTGCAATGAGAAAGTTATCCGTCAGCTGATGATGGTTTGAACTTGAAGAAAATAAAAAAAAACAGTGCAAACCAGTGCAAACGCCAAACAGTGTATATCAGAGAGTGAATAGTTGAATACAGTAAAATATGTATAGCTGTATACATTAGTGACAATCAGTAATTTTCCCCACAGCTTACCGGTGAAAATGTGATAAAATCCAGTATAAGAAACAAATATAGTTTTGAATCGAACGCAAAAACGTTAAAATGAACTTAACCACGGGAAATCCTTACGGAAATGGCTTACTTTATGCCGGTTTTAATCAGGATCAAGGTTTTTATTTTAAGATTGTATTTATATCGCTTATGTTTCAACATTAATGTTTATTGAATTAATTGCATGTTAAACTGTATTAATAACTTTCTGATGGTTTAAACTCTTATTTCACATTCTTAATGAAATGAAATCTTCTAATTCAAACTCCTTCTAAGATTAACTTCCAAACTGATTTTGTGTTATATCTGCAGATATGAAATGTTATGTCCAAACATAACCAGAATAACCTCTATTTCCATATAAACATGCTGGAACAATTCTCACTATATTTTTATTCCTTTGAATTATTCTATACCTTTTAGCAGAGATCTTTGCTTTTAGTATTTATCCTATCCATATTTTCAATATACCCAGCCGTTTATTAAAAAAAAAAAGTTATTCAATTTAAACTAATTAAAAATCCTGATTTTTGCGGTTCGGCTCGAAATGAACAAATCTTTTTTTTTCTCATTTAGTTTAATTAATGAATTATAAAGAGCGATTGTTCCTCGACTTTGATAAATTTTCTCTAAAGGCCAATTAAGGAAGCAAAAAGTAACGATTAATCTTATTGCGTTATAATAATGTTAATGTTTGTGTAAAGTTTATATTAGTAAGGAGATAGTAGTTATCAATATAAATGTTTATTTTTGATAGGGTGTTTCGCTTGCGGAATGGAAAACGGCTATAGAGTTTACAATTGTGACCCACTGAAAGAGAAAGAGCGACATGTCTTTCCAGAAGGTGATTTAGGATATGTCGAAATGCTTTTCAGGTGTAATTATTTAGCTCTGGTGGGAGGAGGTAACAAGCCTTTTTATCCTAAAAATAGAGGTAAATCAAAATTTCAGTTCTTCAAGTTTCTTTAGTTGTTTCAGGGGTAATACCATCTTGTAAATATTTTTTTTTAGTATACCTCGCGCTTACAATTTCTTATCGATTCATTTGACATGTTAACTAAAGTGTAATAATAATATTCTCTAGCGAAGTATTTAGGATTTTTTTGATCGATTAAAATTTATCAATTCATAAATAAACTCCAAAAATGACCGTTGATTTCGTCCATACCAGGTAATATTACCCCTTAAAAGCGTTGAACCCAAGTGTTAAACTCAAAATTTCATTCTCCATTTTACATACATAAATATTTTTTCGCTCTGTAGTCTTAATCTTTTTTCAAATATAAGACTGCATACAGAGGGAAAAAATATTTAATTTCGATACTTTTTGCATAAAACGAAGAATTTAAAGTCTAACTTCAAAATTTAATATTTTCATTTTACTTAAAAAATATTTGAATTAGATATTTTCTCGCTTTGTGCGCATAATTCTAGATAACAATTTATTAATTCTACGGAGGGAAAAAATTTCCATTTTAATATGAAGAAATCGAATTTTTAGATTAGAACTTGGCTCCAACACTCTTAAGATAGAAAATTTAAATTGAACGCTTTATAATTAATTTCTATGTTTTACTATCAATATCATCTTTCTAGTAATAATATGGGATGACTTGAAAAAATCATCAACAATCATGTTAGATTTTAACGCTCCCGTGAAGGGTGTAAAATTGCGAAGAGACAGAATAGTAGTGATTTTGGAAGGTGTGATAAAAGTGTACACTTTTACCCAAAACCCACAACAATTGCACGTCTTTGAGACGAATTCCAATCCGAGGGGCTTATGCTGTTTATGTCCGAATAGTAACAACTCATTACTTGCCTTTCCAGGACGAAAAAATGGCAACGTCCAAGGTAAGAATTTTATCGTTTAATGCAAAGAAGAATATGACGAATGAATTGAAGATGTCACTCTCTAATTGGAAATTTTATAGTTATAGATCTGGCTAATGCTGAAAAACCACCTTTAAATATAGATGCCCACGAAACACCCTTATCATGTATAGCACTTAATTTACAAGGAACAAGGTTGGCAACAGCATCGGAGAAAGGAACATTAATTAGAATTTTTGACACTCAAAACGGAAATAAAATTATCGAATTTAGAAGAGGTGCCAATCACGCCAATATTTATTGGTGAGTTAACATATCTATTATTTTTTGTATCGAGCGATTGACACGCATTACTAAGCATATCCGCTTTGGCCTTACAGAGCAAAATTAATTCCCATTTTCTTTAAACAGCTTAAAGACAACTAAATATGTATTTTTGTTTTTTTATTTCCAGTATAAATTTTAACCATGATTCGACGTGGTTATGCGTTGCAAGCGATCACGGAACCGTTCATGTTTTTGCAGTAGAGGATCAAAAATTAAATCGACAATCTAGTTTAGCAGCTACTTTCTTGCCAAAATACTTCAGCTCCAGTTGGAGTTTTTGTAAATTTCAAGTTCCAGGAGGACCACAATGCATATGTGCGTTTGGAAAAGGGAACAATAGTATCATAGGTAAGTCAAATTTTCAATTAGTTGTATATCCTAAAATTCTATTACAAAATATAATAAAATAATATTTAAATTTTTTTCCAAAGTTATATGCGCGGACGGTAGTTACTACAAATTTGTGTTTAACGACAAGGGTGAGTGCACCAGGGACTTATACGCTCAATTTCTCGAGATGACTGATGATAAACAATTATAAAGTGTGTCTGTGAAATTCTGAAGAGGAGAAAAGGTACCCCTAAATAAGAAGCTCACTTTAAATGCACAGAACTCTGAGAAATGTCATTTCGCATAAAAAGTGAGATTGCTTCTTTGTGTAAGCCCAAAGAAAACTCATTATATCTCAGAATAAGTAGATCAAAGGATTTTGGATTTGAATTTACGATTGGGAATGTTCTCACTACACATATAAACTCTCAGCACCACTTTTGTTGGAAAGACATTTCTTATAGGAATATACTGATTGAAAGGAATATGGCAAAAATTTAGGATGTTTGAAGAGAAAGGAAAATTAGGTAGAATGTTCTGTATAATTTCGTATAAATTTAGAGTTAATGATTTTCGAAGAGAATTTTGTATTGTTATTTATATTATTGGAGTAGTGTTAGTTAATTTTATCGAGTTTATGAAATACTTTTCGAACTCTTCAAAAACTAATTTTATATAAAATATTAAGACAATTTATGTTTAATACTGTATCAACATCTACATACACTAAAAATGATGTAAACATTCGTCTACATAGTCACTTTTTCATATTTACTCATCTTCATCATCTTAATAATCATCGTTATTGGTGGCTGATGTTCTTTTTGATGGTGGCTTTACACGCCTATTCTTTGATTTAATTTCCTCAGTTTCGTTTTAAATTTTTTGATGAAGCGTCCTTGTGGATCCTTCGTCAAAACAACATATCCTTCTTAGTAACTTATATAAAATAATTTGTTTTTATTTGATTCTTATGGAATATGTACAGGGTGTCCAGCGAATTGGAAAAGCGGGAATTGTACGAGAATTTTATTGGTGTGGGAAATGTATGGAATTTTTTATTTGATGCGAGAATTTTGTATTTCTTTTGAATGACTTAATTATTTATACAGGAGTTTTGTACATTTGTTAATTTTTAAATAGTGCCCACTAAAGCAGAGAATAAAACTTGTATTATAAAAGTTTTATTCTTATACTGCGTATATTTTACGTTTATAAGAATTCCTATTTTTATGGGATACGAGAGCAATTTATCATAGAGCAATTTTTTTGGTCTCGGGAAGTCTGTACGTTTGCGGGAAATGTTCAGGAATTTTATCACCGTGTTAACTGGACACCCTGAGTTACTACCGATGAAATTTGAGGAACTTGTATAATTAGACAGACAAGAAATTTTCTTAAAAGCCTCATTCATAAGTTTTCTTATGTTTAATAATCTTATTGATACATTGATTTGTGGATATTGAACACTGACATAAAATATCAAGATTGTACACAGAAATATTGTGTTTTCAGAAATATAAAATATACATAATTAATTGCTCATTGCTGTTTTAAATTAATTTTTCTTTGGCGTATTTTACAAGATTGATGAACATATCCTAATTTTTCAAATAGTTCACTTTTCTACTTGGTTATAACATCTATTAAAAATAAATAACTTATTTCATTCTTCTTCAATGACGGACTTAATATCCTACCATGATTATACGATAATATTCTTATTTAGAGTGAATTTGATTTTAAGCTTATGAGTTTAATTTTTTAATATTTAATATGCATAGCTTTTATACTGTAATGCCGTTCTTCAACATTGATAAGCTGTGATACTCAATAAAAACTTGGTTCACAAAACAGATGCTTTATCATTATCAGCATAAATTTTCTTTTACTTTTATTCACAGCGCAAAAATTCATTCTTGTATTAAATTTCTCACTATTAGTGATTTCACTATTTTATTTAGTGTTTCACTTCCCTTCTTTTTTTTAATCTTTCTTGATTTTTCAGCAATTGCAATTGCTAATATCATGATATGAAATAATCGAAACAGTAGTTTATGATTCCTTCATTGGAGTTAAAATCACAAATATGTCAATTGACGATAGATGTTAATTTCTTTCGTTTCTTTTAAACTTTTAAGTAATATTCTTTCATTTCAGAGTCTAAACGTCATATGGTTGTGGAACATTGCTGTTATGCACCTTTTTCTCATGAGGAACAACACCAGAGAGAGCATATTTTATTTTCGTCTCATGAACCTCGTGAATTATTCCCTTCTTGACCTCGAGACTTTTGTATGTCGAATAAACTACCAACCACGTGTACATACAAACGATAGCACAAAATAGTATAATGAGTCCTGCAAATAACAGAAAGTAAAATATTACTGGGAATATCACAATTTCAGTTTAACTTCACTAAAATATTTGCTCTATAAAAAATTGATGTTTTGCATAAATCAAAAATTAAAATACATACGGTCGCTAATGTCAGCCTTTCCTCCCATGAGAGCAATCAAGGGACAGTCGTCTGTCCTTACGATAAATAATGATATGATTAGGAAAACAATTATTGTCATCATCATCATCATCCACGGAGCCATGAAAAATCGATTGTTCTGAAAAAATGCAATTAAGATAAGAATGGATAAACGGGATGTTTTTTTGCCGAACAATCAAAATATAGAATGTGAAAAAATACCGAAAATTTTGGTAATATTATTTTTAGTCAGGGATTTTAAATTTTAGGAATTTTAAATTTCAGCAATTTGAATTTTCGGGAATTATTATTTTTTTTCACAATCGGGATTTTAATTGTTCGGAAAAAGGGTATCTTGTAAACAACGAGTCTTAAATTTTACCATCAAAGCACCATAAAGCAGAAGTATTGAAGTTATGAAATGTATTACTGTCATCACTAATCCAAAATACATTGAGTACATTTCCTCTGTAAATATAAAGACTAATTTAAAATAACAGTTTCAAAGAATCAATAATAAATATAATAGAAAAATAATGATATTAAGAATCACTTTGCTAAATACATTAAAATTTGTTATATTTGAAAATATATTAATTTTTTTTTAAATAAAAGTAAACAGACCTATAGCTTTTTGGTGTGCCAATTCCATTTTTTGACTATTTAGGCGTTTTGAGGTAATTTCTTCCAGTGCTTCTCTTTCCAAAACATCTTCAGTATCTCTAACAATCATTTCTTGAATTCCAGTGACATGAGCAAGGCCCAAGACTAGGAAAATTATTATGTATCCCGTAATTAACTGTAATTAAAAAATACACAATTGATTTAAATACATTTATATAAATAAACAAACTCAGATGACACATATAAACATTGCATATAAAAATATAGATTTTCTTTTTACCCACCACTTGTAGTTTTGCAATAATAACAGATCCCTGTCTGAGAGTGAAAAAGTGCAGAAAATTTTTCAAAAGTCCCATTTTCATTTTGATTTTTGAAATGAATCTTCTGATACTGATTGTAAATAAATCTCGATCAATAAATTATCTGAAAAATTGTTGAAATATGTTAATTCATTATAAATTGAATTATATTATTGCTGAAAAATATCTCTTTAATAGCAAAGCTGTAGTATTACGATTTCTAAATACTTACGAAATAAGTAGTTTTCACTGGTCGTTGTTCTCGATAAGAATCAATAACTTCGCTAGTGTTAATGCATTTTCAGAATAAAACACTGTCCTAGTGAAAGTTGCTAGTTCATGGAGAAGAAATTAGTTGTGTTTTTATTTAAGAACAACTCCTTTTGTGAGAAGGAGTAGCAAAAATTTGTGCGGTTTTAAATGAAAGGATAAAATATTATTTTCCCAACCCGTGATGGGTAGAGCCTATTGCCTCTAAAGCAAGAGCCTCAACCCCGAAGCATGCGCAATCCTCTATTAGAAGGTCTAGATTCTATATAGATATAGATATAAATATAATAGTGATAGTTGCGCTTAGAAGATTGAATAATTATTAATTATTTACTTCGTCATTCGGTTTAAAATACCTATTAAGGAAATTTTACTTCTCTATTCTCAAACTGAAAATTGGTTTTGTCGTTGAAATTGATATTGACTATTATTAACTTATTCGGACCCGGAGGGTTATTGTAGAAATGCAATCGCTATATATAATATAATGCCTGCGCGTTTAATCAATTTTTGATTTCACTCAACTCCTTTACTTCATTCAAAAAATTATTGAACCAATATACATAAATATGAAACAGAATATGGAAATAGGGATCAACTCTTTTCTAAATTCTCTGAAAGAGAAGATGATATGAAGAAAAAAAAATTATGACTTTTGAAAAAAATATGCCACACTCTATATAGTAATAAATTTTATTCTTATTTCATTGCTCGACTAGTGTTCCATCCAAAAGTTTTTTATATTTAAATTCCGCTTCTTTTCTTCTATTGACCCATTCTCTCGTATCACATTTCGATAAAATCCACTCTGGATTCACAGCGGATTCTTTAACTTTTATTTTACATGGTACTGAATCATCTTCTTTCAATAACTTGGGCTTACGACGCTTCTTTCCTCTGGAAAAGTTACTATTTTCAATGGCAAGCTCTTTGAAATCACACACCACTGTATCAAATGTGCTTAATAATCTAATTCCATCTTCAAAATTTGGTTCTTGCTTATCTGGAATGGAAATATGGTTTTCCAACTTCACAAACTTAATACTCCTGTATGGATAAAAAAGTATTGATTTAGAATATATTTTGCAACAATTATAAAACTATTCAACTTAATTTAAAAATATGTATTAAAAAAACTTACTTGTCTAATTTTTGACTTAGACTTTTCTTTATGAAATTCTGGAAAGCATCAGATACTCCGAAAATATTTGATTCATCCTTAAGTTGTAAATTTGGTCGCAAAGACTTTTGATAATGTGATGCTGTTACTTTTTCTATATAAACAAAGCAATGTTTTATATTATTATTTTTTGTATTATTCTTATTTGTATATTTGTGAATAAAAGAACGTCAATATTTTGTATACATATATTTATAGAAGAAAACTAATCATATAAACGATTATAATTTTGCCATAACCGACGATGAATAACAATAATAAGAACTTAGAGGTTATATGTACTGCACCTGTATTTTTCTTATCTTCTGACGACTTTTCTTGCTTTGTCTTAAAAAAAGACTCTTTCAAAAAATGCTGATCAGTGGCCTCCTTTAAAGCTTCCGTCATAAATTCATCTTCCGAGCTTGAATTATCGTTATCCATATTTATATGCAGCTAACTGTTTATATATATAATTAGAATGTATTGCAATTACAATGTTTGGTTAGTGGACGTTGTATATGCATTCATAACAGCATAGCCATGCATATAGCCACTGTTGCCATACGCCAAATGCCATGTTGCCCAGCTTCTCAGAATGCTTGCTGAGATTGAGGCAGGGTTGGTCAGTTACGCGTAACTTAAGGATTTTTATGTATATTATGTACTGATGATATTACCACCGTAGAGTACGCCATTACTATGGTTTTTTAAATTATGTAAATTACGTATTATACATAGAAAACCCCCCACTCCATATGAATTTGGTGTTTTCGACGTAATATACGTACGTAAATTACTTATAAAACCTCATGTATTTACCTAAGGTATATTACGTGCACAACCCTGGGTTGAGGTGGTTGAGCGTTGAGGTTGCTTGAAGTCGTTGAGGTTGAGCGATTCTTTTTTGACATCGAGTGAAAACAAAGATTCTTTAGTGAAAATCATTTAATAACTGGTTTTAGAAAGTTTAATAAATATTATTAGTAAATAAAAAAGTCTACTTTTAGAAGTTTAAACCTAAGTAAAATGGCAACCCTTGAAGATAAATCCATCTGGGAGGATAGTGAGGTACGTATTTCGTTCTCTTATAGGAATATGTAGGTTATGTTGATTCTGAATGACAAGCATTTCTTATACCCTTATAACTATATAATCATTTTTCTGTCTAATCCAATAAACTAGCATTTATTTAATTATAATATACAAATAAAAAATTGATAAAAAATTACATGATTCTAATATGAAGTTCAAAAATTTTAGACAGTTTTGGAGCACTTTTTGGAACAATGGGAAAAAAGTCATTTCAGAAACCTCTTTTTGAGACCACAAAAAGGGGATTCTGTAAGGACTTTTTCTCCGTTGCTCCAACAAGATAAACATTTTTTCAACTTTAAGGTAAAGACATTTAAGGAATTTAACGGAGTTTTCAGTATTTATATGTAGTTCTACGAATTTTATTGGGGTATTATGGAATTTGAAGAAATTTAGGGAATTTAACGAGATTTACAAAATTTTTTGGGGTATTACGAAAATATTATAAAGTTTTACGATATTTCGTATTTATTTTTAACAGGAAAGTCTTGGAGAGGATGTCTTGCGAATGTCCACAGATGAAATCGTTTCGCGAACGCGACTGTTGGATAACGAAATAAAAATTATGAAGAGTGAAGTGATGAGAATCTCTCACGAATTACAAGCTCAAAATGATAAGATAAAAGAGAATACAGAGAAGATCAAAGTCAACAAGACTTTACCATATTTGGTTTCTAACGTTATAGAACTGTTAGACGTTGATCCACAGGACATGGGAGAAGAAGATGGAGCAGTTGTTGACTTAGACGCTCAGCGAAAAGGCAAATGTGCTGTGATTAAAACTTCCACTCGCCAGACATACTTTTTACCTGTAATAGGGCTCGTCGATGCTGAATCTTTAAAACCAGGAGACTTAGTAGGCGTCAATAAAGATAGTTATCTTGTTCTCGAAACACTGCCCGCAGAGTATGATGCCAGAGTCAAGGCTATGGAAGTAGACGAAAGACCAACTGAACAGTATTCTGATATTGGAGGGCTGGACAAACAAATTCAAGAACTGATTGAAGCAGTTGTTCTTCCTATGACTCACAAGGAAAAGTTTGTAAACTTAGGAATACAACCGCCAAAGGGAGTTCTTCTTTATGGACCACCTGGAACTGGAAAAACTCTCCTGGCCCGAGCTTGTGCAGCTCAAACGAAATCTACGTTCTTAAAATTAGCTGGGCCTCAACTCGTGCAAATGTTTATTGGAGATGGTGCAAAACTAGTCAGAGATGCCTTTTCCTTAGCAAAAGAAAAGGCACCAGCGATCATTTTTATCGATGAGTTGGATGCAATTGGAACGAAAAGGTTTGATTCAGAAAAAGCTGGAGATCGAGAAGTGCAACGAACCATGTTGGAATTATTGAACCAATTAGATGGATTCAGTTCCACCGCAGATATCAAAGTAATAGCTGCAACAAATAGGGTGGATATTTTGGATCCAGCTTTACTAAGATCTGGCCGTTTAGATCGAAAAATTGAATTTCCTCATCCTAACGAAGAAGCTAGAGCGCGCATCATGCAAATTCATTCTCGTAAGATGAATATGTCTCCAGACGTTAACTTTGAAGAATTGTCCAGGTCTACTGACGATTTCAATGGTGCTCAGTGCAAAGCTGTTTGCGTTGAAGCGGTATGTAACAATTATAAAGCGTATTTTTCTTTTTTCTTCATAATAGTATTAGCAACGGAAACTTTATTTATATGTTTCAACCAATTCTAAAGTGTTTTCAGGAATATTGTTTTTTTAAGTTTTGAAGTAATTTAAGGGATTTGAAATATTTTCGTCGAATTTTAAGAGATTTCAGCAAATTTTTAGGGGTGGTAAGAGGTTTCTAGGAATTTTTCGAACAAAAAATAATTTTTTTCGATCTAGAACCGGTCTAGGTCGTTCAGGCGATGTCTGAACTTAAAGAAAGTGAGGTTATCAAGTCACTTTGAACAAATAGAACCCTCACAATGGCGCCCGAATGCAAAAGTGTTGGCCAGAAAATTCATTCGGGCCTTTCGGGCGCCATTGTGAGGGTTCTATTTGTTCAAAGTGACTTGATAACCTCACTTTCTTTAAGTTCAGACATCGCCTGAACGACCTAGACCGGTTCTAGATCGAAAAAAATTATTTTTTGTTCGAAAAATACAGTTTAAAACAAAAAAAAGGCCAATTTTCGAAGTCATTTTTTTTTAAATCGGGTTTTCCAAGATTCACAGGCTTGGAATCATCTTGGAACCGGCCTAGATCGTTGAGGCGATGTCTGAACTTAAAGAAAGAGAGGTTATCAAGTCATTTTGAACAAATAGAACCCTCACAATGGCGCCCGAAAGGCCCGAATGAATTTTCTGGCCAACACTTTTCCATTCGGGCGCCATTGTGAGGGTTCTATTTGTTCAAAATGACTTGATAACCTCTCTTTCTTTAAGTTCAGACATCGCCTCAACGATCTAGACCGGTTCCAAGATGATTCCAAGCCTGTGAAT
>UCOH01012750.1:111943-138838 GCA_900474275.1 Synergus japonicus
ATAGAACCCTCACAATGGCGCCCGAAAGGCCCGAATGAATTTTCTGGCCAACACTTTTCCATTCGGGCGCCATTGTGAGGGTTCTATTTGTTCAAAATGACTTGATAACCTCTCTTTCTTTAAGTTCAGACATCGCCTCAACGATCTAAACCGGTTCCAGATCGAAAAAAATTATTTTTTGTTCGAAAAATACAGTTTAAAACAAAAAAAAGGCCAATTTTCGAAGTCATTTTTTTTTAAATCGGGTTTTCCAAGATTCACAGGCTTGGAATCATCTTGGAACCGGCCTAGATCGTTGAGGCGATGTCTGAACTTAAAGAAAGAGAGGTTATCAAGTCATTTTGAACAAATAGAACCCTCACAATGGCGCCCGAAAGGCCCGAATGAATTTTCTGGCCAACACTTTTCCATTCGGGCGCCATTGTGAGGGTTCTATTTGTTCAAAATGACTTGATAACCTCTCTTTCTTTAAGTTCAGACATCGCCTCAACGATCTAAACCGGTTCCAAGATGATTCCAAGCCTGTGAATCTTGTAAAACCCGATTTAAAAAAAAAATGACTTCGAAAATTGGCCTTTTTTTTGTTTTAAACTGTATTTTTCGAACAAAAAATAATTTTTTTCGATCTAGAACCGGTCTAGGTCGTTCAGGCGATGTCTGAACTTAAAGAAAGTGAGGTTATCAAGTCACTTTCAAGAAATAGAACCCTCACAATGGCGCCCGAATGGCCCGAATGAATTTTCTGGCGAACATTTTTCAATTCTGGCGCCATTGTGAGGGTTCTATTTGTTCAAAGTGACTTGATAACCTCACTTTCTTTAAGTTCAGACATCGCCTGAACGACCTAGACCGGTTCTAGATCGAAAAAAACTATTTTTTGTTCGAAAAATACAGTTTGAAACAAAAAAAGGCCAATTTTCGAAGTAATTTTTTTTTAAATCGGGTTTTCCAAGATTCACAGGCTTGGAATCATCTTGGAACCGGTCTAGATCGTTGAGGCGATGTCTGAACTTAAAGAAAGAGTGGTTATCAAGTCACTTTGAAGAAATAGAACCCTCTCAATGGCGCCCGAATGCAAAAGTGTTCGCCAGAAAATTCATTCGGGCCATTCGGGCGCCATTGTGAGGGTTCTATTTGTTCAAAGTGACTTCATAACCTCTCTTTCTTTAAGTTCAGACATCGCCTCAACGATCTAGACCGGTTCCAAGATGAATCCAAGCCTGTGAATCTTGGAAAACCCGATTTAAAAAAAAATTACTTCGAAAATCGGCCTTTTTTTTGTTTCAAACTGTATTTTTCGAACAAAAAATAATTTTTTTCGATCTAGAACCGGTCTATGTCGTTGAGGCGATATCTGAACGTAAAGAAAGTTACGCATTCAATTTTAAAGAATTTCTAGAGGTTTTTAAGGGCATGTAATACTTTGCATAAGAGCAATTTAGTTTACCCAATTATACATTCATAATACTAAATATTTTTAGGTAATAAGAGTCAACAAACCTTCGTGTACATGAGGGAAAGGTTTATTGACTCTTATTCGTTAAAAATATTTATTATTATGAATGTATAATTGGGTAAACTAAATTGTTCTTATGGTAAAGTATCACATGCCCTTAAGATTTTATAAAAATGTAAATGTTACTTACGTTATGAGAAAATTTAGGTAACCCGGTTTTTTACTCACAAATTTTACTTTTTCAAAAAACGGAGTTATTTAAATTTGCTCATATCGTAATTACCACTGTTTTAAATATTTACGTGAAATATTAAGGATTTTCAAGAAGTTTCTAGAAATTGTAGATTTTTACGAATTTTAAGGGATTTCAAAAGATTTAAAATTACGGGGTATTTTAATGAAACTACACATTTAGAAGAAATCATAGAGATTCTTTTCACCAACATGAACACTATTTAAGTTGTAACTTTTCTGCTCATTAACAACTTTATTGATTAATTTCTAGGGAATGATTGCACTGAGGCGAAATGCAACAGCAGTAACTCATGAAGACTTAATGGAGGCTATTAACGAAGTACAAGCCAAAAAGAAGGCAAATCTCAATTACTATGCTTAAATAACTTGCATTGCAAACGAAAATATATCTTCAAATAACATTGAGGATAATTAATAATTGCCGGACAAGAATATTAAGTAAGCGTATATTTGTATTTCTAGGAATAAATAAAACTGTTTGGACTAATAAAGTGTTTTCAATTTTAATCATTAATACATATTATACTGACTGAATTGATGGCGGTTTTCTGTATTAAGTTCTTCACTCTAATTTCTTTTATAAAAAGAAACTTTATAAAATGTACTTTTATAAAAATTTTATTTAAATGCAAAATAATCCTTAATGTAATCACTTTGCTTACATCCAACTGAGCTTAATTCTAATAGCATTAATCTATTATTACCAATCTAGTGCCGTCTGTGACTTCTCTTTTTAATCCTGTGGGGAAAAAAAGATAAATTAGAATATTTTTCTAAAACATATAGTGCATAAAATCGAATTACGTATTAAAAATGGTATTCAACTTTTTGCAACAAATGTAGATAATTATTGAAACTTACTTTTTCGGGCCCTTGACAAAGCACCAATCCACTGAAATAGCCTGACCCAAAATCTCAGTACCATTAAGTGCCTCCTTGGCAGCTTGAGCTTCTTTGAATGTCTCGTACTCAACCAAAGCATATCCTTTCAAAAATCCAGTTCTTCTATCAAGATTGAGATGCAAGTTCTTGATTATTCCGAATTCAGAAAACTTATCATGTATATCATCTTCCTGTGCTTCCTCATGTACGGAATTAATGAATAAAATCCATCCTTCTACCGCTAGGAAAAAAAATTTAGTGTTAATTAATTACGTGACAGTTTGTTACCAACAATATTATACGCACACGAGAAACAATGCACGGACAAATAATAATTATATTTAAATACGAAACAGATACCAAATTGCATGATTTCAATTTGAACCTTAACAATTTTAGATTTTTAAAATCGGGTAATTAGAACCAAAAATATGAAGTTTCCAAATTATTAATTGTCCTTGAAATATTTCACGCGTGCGTATAATATTATTGGTATAATAGATGTAAACAGAAATTGGAAATGTAATATATAACAATTTACATACATCTTTGTGGACCTGGTTCATCATCGTTATCCTCAACAACGTTCATTGATTCGTAGTGTCCTACATCATCTCGTGTAGATACTAATTCTACTCCATGGCCTCTGCCTTTCCTTTTCTTAGCTTTTTCCTTAAGTCTAGCGATTCCCTCTAAAAAAGCAAGTAATAATTACTTTCGATATCTCCAAATTAGTATAGCAATTTAGAAAATTCTTTACAAAATACATTATTGAAAAATATAGAATATGGATACCGCTTTCTAATAGAAAAGATATATGTTATTATTATTAAATATGCATATGTATGTGAAAATTAAATCTCGAATCACTTACGATCTCCTTCATCATCAACTTCGAATTCTTCAGCGTTGTCGATATCCAAAACATCCGCCATTATTCAATATTATTTCACAATATTCTTCAGATAAAAAGTTTATTGTGTCTTCTATGAACTACTATCCGGTTTCTACAATTAGAAATGGCCGATCGCGATTCGCGATTAGTGAACGACAGGGTTGAAGGTCTGTCCACAATGGAATGAATTTCGGTTAAGTTCCACGGCTGCATTAGACGTAGATTCTACGGCCGCTGCGCGCGCATCGTATTGCCAACTGTCATGCATTTTTCAATGTTCACGTTCCGTCGTTCCGGTAATTGATACGGGTAATCAGATTACCAGAATAATTAATTAGATTACCGGTACCAATTAATGGATTAATTAAGTAATCAGATTATCGGTATCAATCACCGGAATGATGGAACATGAACATCGAAAAATGCATGACAGTTGGCAATACGATGCGCGCGCAGTGGCCGTAGAATCTGTGTCTATGCAGCCGTGGAACTTCGCCGAAATTCATTCCATTGAGGACAGACCTTGAAGGGTAGAACCCATCGACATATAGAAATGGACTGCGGGACGCTGTAGGAAAGCGCGTGCGTAGAAAACGTCGACGTAAAGCAGACAGCAGAAAATAACCAGAAATTACTAGGCGTAAAAATTGTTTCCTCCATGGACATGAAGATGGCACCTCAGATATACACTCAACTTCCCCAATAGTATGTTCCCAATAGTAACATGTTCCAAATAGTAAACAGAATATTTCACAATTAACACTTGATAACTACTGCACATGCGTTGCGATCAGCATCTGATTGGCATCTGATTTGTATTTGATGTGACGCATGCGCAATTGATGTGAAATTTGAGGAAAATAATTTTTTTACTATTGGGAACGACTCTGGTTTCAACTTCTTTACTATAGGGGAAGTCGAGTGTAATAAAATGAACTTTTTTTATATAGAATCGTTTGTTGGTCGTTTGATAGTGTTTGATATTCCAATTTCATCGTTTGATAGTCAAAATTAAAGAAATTATTGAGTTTTCAAAAGAGGGGTGTCAACTTCACATTGCATCACACATTTTCAAATTTCACAAAATTTTCTATTAGAATCGTTTGTTGGTCGTTTGATAGTGTTTGATATTCTAATTTTATCGTTTGATAGTCAAAATTGGAGGAATTATCAATATTTTAAAAATTTAATCAAGGTTTTTGAACCCTCCTTTCCGTTGACATAACTGAAAAGCGCTTGCGTACTTCTGATGGTAGGCGGTAAATTTAAATATTCAGGATAACGAAAAACTGTTTGGAGATCTAATTATACAGAATTATTGTGGAATTGTATTATCCGTCTAATAATTTCGACATCCATACATATTGCAAGTATAAAATGCTTTTCACAAATTATTATGGACTTTTTTTGAGTTTCTGACAAATCTCGTCTAATAACTCTCAACCAAGCATATCTCCTTTTCTCGGTGAGAAATTTTGTTTCCTTAGATCTGTGGGTTTGAACTCGTGGAATTTTAAAAAATGATAATTTTTGAGTACTGGGATAAAAACTCGAACAATTCACAATACCGCATGACATATTTATTCCTCTAATATTTAATAACCACTTAAAATCGAGACATGACTATAAACGCACCTTACATGTTTATTATATTCAAACACCTGTCACAGTGTCTCCAGATCGTGGGATTTTTCGGCCCCCACTCTACGACCCACGAGCTCAGGCTTTCTCTCTCTAGCAACAGTCACGAACCTCTTGATAGAGAAAGAGAGCAATTAAAAATATGTCAAGCGACAAATGGGTATTGAAAATATGCGGAAATGAATTTTGTACTTATAAAATATACGTATTATTAAATGTATCACTTACTTACGCTGTAAAAAATTCTTTTATTTCAACTTGCAATGCTTTCCATTCACAATCTATTTGTTGTACCCAACCTTTCTGACAGTCTACCCCCACCATATGGCCTGTGACGTCACATTGCACAGCCTAATTGTGAGATTTGAGGGAGATGAGTGTATGTATATTTATGTTATATATATATATATATTAAAAATTGACTGATGTAACATATGTATGTATGATGTGAGTTTGGTGCATGGTGGACAACCTATACACAACACTATACAATTACAATACATAAAACCGCATCATAAAACATTCGACAAGTATGTAAGTATATGTTTATTGACATTCATATTATCACGATTTCACAAATGCAATACATACTACTTTGTATAGACAAGACGAAAGTTCCTAAGTATAGATTTCTAAAGTGTTCTTTGCCAATTCCTGTATTGCATCCTTAGTGATTACCGTGGCATTGTCAAATAGTAACCGCCACGTCTCGGCTAAGGATTTCTACTGATGGTTTTGATCAAAGTTCATTTTGGATATCAATAACCTACACATCTAACCACTCCATCCCGCTTTTCATAATCACTATTTTCTTCCTAATTTTGATAAAATACAAAATAGTATTTCTATAAATAGTATCACAGCTACTCAAGGTTTGCATATTAAAAATATCTTTTTTCTTTTCAAATAGCATAATATTTTGACAATTTATTTTAAAAATTTATAAGATCAACTGGGGTAAATTTGAACTTAGAGAGTTTTTAGTTATTACTAGTTTCGTAACGTTTGCATATTAAAAATATCTTTTTTCTTTTCAAATAGCATAATATTTTGACAATTTATTTTAAAAATTTATAAGATCAACTGGGGTAAATTTGAACTTAGAGAGTTTTTAGTTATTACTAGTTTCGTAACGGACTTTTTAAAAATTTGTATTGCGTGGATAAATAAGTACACTCATGTTCATTAATTCTATATTTCCGAAATAATGACAAACTATTGAAGTCTATATCCAAAAGCGAATGAAAATGAGAAAAGATGAGTCCTATTAGAATAAATCTGAACGAATTCAAGGTCGGATTCATTCGAATCTGCACATTTCCGCATGTCATTTACTCTAATGTGATTAGACCATATCGCTAAAAAATTAATGCAATTTTATGATCCTGTTAGTCGCGAAGTAACTCCGAGACAGAAAACTCAACGTCTTGTCCCTCACCAATCATCAGAATGGAACAATTTGAGAACGACCGAAAAACTAGTATTTTTCAGTATTATTCCTACAATCCGGGAGGTAAGTGATATGCCTGAATAATTTAATACAGTTTGGAAATAAAATTTCGCAAAAAATTCGTACCTATTCTTCAATCCATTGTAATAATGACATATTTGAAGGATATCTAGGGACATAAATAGGATATCTCGTCGCTGCGAGGGACGCTCCTTACTGCTATGTTTCTAACTTTTAATTGTGGAACAATACAGAGAGGGGTCGTTCACTCTATTAGTCATCGTCAGTCTATTTTTCTTTACTTTATATTATTTCTCTATCTTTGCCTTGCTCATACTCATTGGCTATCAATGTTAGTTTTGTTAGTCATCCTCTGAGTGAACAACCCGTTGCAATACAGTTAATTAAATTGCAAGAATAGTGAATGATATTACAAAAAGTTGCAACAAGAAAATACATACTCCAAGGTCCATTAGAATAGCTAATAGATCTTTAAAGGCTTTGCATGTCCCAATGAACCCATATGCCTTAAAAACGTTTCTTATATACATATAAAAGGTCAAAGAACATGTTTGGGACTTTTAACTTTGAAGTTCGAAAACTCGAAACTGCGTAATCATAATGTACTAGCTTTATATGAATCACTAATATTAAATATGTATATATTAATGAAATTTATAATATTTCTTTTTCATTTCAGAAATAACATCGACTTCAATTGACAAACCTGGTCCACTTATTGGCGTGATTGATGTTGGTACTAGAACTGTTCGATTTGTGGTAAGATTTCCTCCCTAATTGATAACTGTAACCTTAATAAAAAAAAAAGCTTTGTATTCTTTGTTAAACAGACTTAAAGAGATTAAAGATTCTTGGTTTTTTTTTATCAAATTTTATTTTCAACAGGTTTTTATGGCAAAACATGTCACCGAATTTTTGTCCCATCAAATCGATATTGAACAAATCAATCCACAAGAAGGATGGGCGGAACAAGATCCGAAAGAGATACTTTTCGCCATAAAGGCATGTGTAAAGGATGTGAAGAAGAAATTGGATTCCATTGGTTTAAGCATGAATGATATCATTACTGTTGGTATTACAAACCAAAGAGAAACTACCATCGCTTGGGATGCAAATACAGGCGAACCTCTGTATAATGCGATTAGTAAGTGAGCATATATTTCCATAATAATTTCACTATAATGGTAAATGAAATGGTTTCAATTTTTTTTTCTTCTCTAGTATGGTCTGACATAAGAACAGATGCAACTGTAGATCAAATTATAGCCAAGTTTCCAGATCATAGTAAAAATCACTTAAAACCTCTCTGTGGATTACCGGTTAGTCCTTATTTTTCGGCATTGAAAATTCGGTGGTTGAAAGACAATGTACCTGCTGTTAAGAAAGCAATTAGAGAAAAAAGATGTAAAGTTGGAACGATGGATACTTGGGTAGTTTGGGTAAGGAAACTTTTTTACAGTTCTTTTCTACTGCTGTTATGACAAAGTGTCACAATCTTTCTTTTTTTTTTTTTAATTAATTTTTAGAATTTAACGGGTGGAAAAGACGACGGTCTGTATATAACTGATGTTACCAATGCATCGAGAACAATGTTGATGAACATCGAGACCCTCACATGGGATCCTACATTATGTAGATACTTTGAAATTCCAATGAAACTGCTACCAGAAATAAAAAGCAGTTCTGAAATTTATGGCAAAATTGCAGTTGGACCTTTAAAAGGCATTCCCTTGTCAGGTGTAAGCTCATTCAAGTTGTAGAAATTTATTTTTATCTAAAAAAGTTTAAAATTATTTACATTTTCTTTTTGTTTGTAGATTCTAGGAAATCAACAGTCTGCTTTGGTTGGTCAACACTGTCTGCAAAAGGGCCAAGCAAAAAACACTTACAGAAGTGGGTGTTTTCTTCTATGTAATACAGGAAACTCGGTACGTGAGTTTCTTGACAGAAACATTTCTCATTCAATAAAATTCTAGAATATTAAAGGAATAGTTTTTTGCAGAGAGTATTTTCATCGCATGGCTTGGTTACAACAGTAGCTTATCAATTCGGTCCAAACAGCCCAGCAGTATATGCATTGGAAGGTTCCGTGGCTGTGGCAGGTGCTGCAATAAAATGGTTAAGAGATAACATGAAACTCATCAAAGACGTTCACGAAAGCGAACATTTAGCTCAGACCGTTTTTAGTACCGGAGATGTATATTTTGTTCCCGCCTTTTCTGGGCTTTATGCTCCTTATTGGAGAAAAGATGCCAGAGGGTTAGAATTTTTACTGTCAATATTATCTCCCTTTGCTCTATTTCACTTGTTTTACTTTTATTTATTACGTGGATGTTTGGAAAAATGCAGAACAAATTTCATTAAAATGCGAACAATTTTTTTTATTTTAGAATAATCTGTGGCCTCACTGCTTTCACAACGAAGCAACACCTTATACGAGCATCTTTAGAAGCTGTTTGTTTTCAAACCAGAGATATTTTAGAAGCAATGAACAAAGATTGCGGTTTTCCATTAACAAAATTACACACAGATGGAATAATGTCTACTAATAATCTTCTCATGCAGTTACAAGCAGATTTGTGCGGCACACCAGTTTGTAAGTAAAATTATTCAAATTAAACGATTTTATTATGTGAAATAATTATGTACCATTAAATGTAAGTTACATTCAATTGACAAAACCAATATTAAATGTAATAGTTAGATCAAAAGTGCCGGATCTCACTGCTCTTGGAGTAGCGAAAGCGGCAGGTCATGCGGAAGGAATAGGCCTTTGGGAATTAGAAGGTGAAGGCGTGGAGACCGTTGCAATGGATACGTTTTTACCTACAACAACTCCTGAAGGTATTGTAGGAAAATAGTTTATTACCGATTATGGCATATATTTACGTTTTTTTTTTTTATGTTTTTCAGAAAGGGACACGAGGTACAAAAAATGGAAAATGGCTGTTCAAAGAAGTTTAGGCTGGGCTGCAGTTAAAATGTCGGATCAAATGACAGGTAGACTTAATAGAGAAGCGCTCTTATTGCCTAATGAATTAATTTCAGTAAAGGACTCATATCTTAGTCTTACTATAAAAAATCCCTAATCCTTGGTTTATTGTGTATATATAGTCTTTACAGCATGTTCTGTTTTTCACTTTTTATTTGTTAAATGTTAATAAAGTGTGCTTTGTATATTGTCCTATCTTATACTGTCAATTGGATCCAGATTGATTTAGCATTAAAGTCACTAATTTAAAAACTTGTAAAATATGTGCGTCTGTATGAAAACGGTCCATAAAAAAGGTATCTATACTTTGTCTTTTTGAATATGGAAACTACGATTAACATAATGGACATTTTTCATAACGCAATATGTACACAAATATAATATACGCCTACTTTGTACTACTGTAGAAGCTTAGAGTATGCATTTCTGTTTCTTTTTTCTTTCCTTCTTTCCTTTATTCTTATTTTTCTGCACTAGTCGTTTCTTAATTTCTACTAAAGTTTGGCTTTTTTCTTGCTCCGTGTCAAAGGTACTTTGCAATCACTGGTGGATGGTGTTGGTTTTGTGCCCAAAGAGGCCAATAATAAAATTCATATCATATCCCATTTTTCGTTCCCGACCTCATAATATCTCGTGTATATAAATAAAGAAGAGGCTTATAAATTCTTTTAAAGAGATCTATCTGGATGCTAAAGCCTAATAACTTTTTTTATTTAATGTGTAAACGCAATCACTTATTTATGAAGAAGTTATTTAATCTTGAAATCTTCTATTCGTCCAGGGCGAATTAGTTTCCATGTTAGCCGATTAATTTTAATTAATGAGATCTGAAGTTTAACTATAATTAAAAAATATTAATATTGAATAGGATTTTTTTATTGAAGATCTCATTATAGTGGGTAATGCAACCGTTGACGTTGCGCAGGTGAGTATTTTTTATGAGTTCGTCATATACTTCTTTACGTTATTTAACAATAAAAAATTCTAATATGACGAAAAAAAGTTGGTCAATGTTCGTTCTTTAGTTAACTTTATACAAAATTATATTCATTAGGAGTGATCAAATTCAAAAAGTTACATATATTATCGAAATTTTTAATTAATTAATAGTAATAATCCTATATATTGACAAAAATTGATCATACACATTTTCATGTTTCAGACGAACGATATCGAGTGTTGGCGTCCATTCCGGCGAGTTGGTTTTTAATGACAAGTTTTTTTTTGTTAAAATTAAGTCATTATTATTTCAACAAACGGTGATGAAATTTCGATACACAAATTACGATAGACACTCAAATAGTATATTGCAAAATAATGTCTTCATGGTACATATTTGAACATCACGTTATATAAAAAGTATTATGTATCTTTAGAATGATCCAAATTTTGCTTAAGTTTGAAATTTGAATGTTATTCAAACTTGAGCAATGTTTTTTTTATGAATGTTGTTTTATGTTTGAATTTTATTCGGTTTTGATATATGTATATGTTAGTTGTTAATATCCTAATTTTATGTAAATTCTGTTTAGGCTCAAAAAGAAAGCAATTTTTTGCTTACTTTCGACAAATAAAGTTTTTTTAATTGATCATTATAAAGTGTTTAATTTGTGCAAACTAAAATTTGGAAAGGGTTTCCACCGCAACTACTGAACCATAGATCATGATTATAAAGTTATAGTATTGCTTTAGGAGGTAAAGTGCTATTAAATGTGAAGGATTTTGAAGATAAGTGTAGATTATTGCAGAAGTTAAAGTGGTACCATTTTCATTTTAAAGTAAGAAAAATTTACATAAATACATTCAATTTGTAATTTCTATATACACTTTTTACAAAATACTTATGTCGTCTTCATTTTTGTATCTAAGAAATTGTGAAAATAACAGTCAGAAATTAATCATGACAGTAATAGAATTATTAGTAAATTCAAGAAACATAACGAATATTCATAATATACGATCATTTCCTGGAATAACATTTAATCCCGATGAGATATTGTGGCGATTTTTGAAACCATATTTTCATATACATATATCTATACATCTAATAAAAATATATACATAATAGCATTAATAATCCTCCTCTTTAATACATTTTTCAACTAAATCACGTAAATTCGGATTCTCCATAGCAGCTGCTATTCTTTCCTTATCGTTGATCTGTTTATTTACTGCAACAGAAATGAAGGCTTGAGAATGGCAACTCCGTAAAGACCACTTTATTGGGCGTCTAGATCCGATTAATTTATGTATTATTTAGGGGCCAAATCAAATGGTATTTATCGAGTTGTCATTCTCATTTATTAAAATATAATAGTGCATTTGCAAAATCTATGCTTGTTTCATTTTTTAATGAGAATCGACTTATGTCGCCGTGCCCACTGCCCACTGTCCATTACGAATTTTGTACGTACTTTCATGTTCGGTTGCATGAGCTCCTTCCTTGATGTATATATCAAGTTTAAACAAAGCTAGTAAATGCCTTTCTAATTTTATTCTAATGCATAAACCAATGAGGGTAGCAAGAGAACAGTGTGGTACTGTCGGATTGAATTCTACCCGTATGACTGTAACTCCTCGTGGAGTAGCTTCCAAAATATTTACACAGTCTTCGTAAACTACATCTAGTTCTTCCAAAGTCTGAGGTTTCTCAGGATCCTTGATCGTGCGTAACAAATCTGTAAAACAGATTAATAATATACATTAGTCATATTGCTGTCTCCTCAAGTGATTTTCTATTGTAATTCTGCCTATTTCAAATGCTATATGATTTCTGGGGGTAATTTTCCTTACAACAGTTTATTATCATCTCAATTTTTTTGAAGAAACACTCTGCTGTCTTGTTTTATGAAAAAATGCATTTACATCTATATCTCAGTTCGTATGTATATAATCATAGTTTGTACTTTTCTTTAAGACTGATTTGTTTTAGTATATTTTGTGAACTTGCTCTATTGTGTCATGTTGTTGTCTAAACCCAAAACTGGTGACTATTTTCTCAAGTTGATTTCTTTAATTACTGTATAATGCAGCCTTGTGATTAGGTTTTTTTCAATACATTTGGGAACACTCAAAACAGACCAAGTGGTTTGTAGGTGACTTTATTGGAAGCTTTATCCGTTGGCATTGTTCTGAAAAACTTATTTTCCGTCGGAAGAACTTCTATACAAAATTCCCTTTAGATGTTTTTAATTTTTTCCGTTTTTTCATTAATTACAATATAACCTCAAAAGAAAATGTGTAATGTATTGTTTACACCGATTTATGTTTAGAAAAAAGACACAATCGAAAAAAATAAAGATTAAATGTTACCATAAACACATTCTTTGAGCTCTGCTTCATCCTTTAGGATTAAATTGCTTTCATCCTTTATTTTTAAAATTTCATCCGCACTTTCCGTCATTCTCGCTGACAATTCACCATCTCTTATCTTTCCTCCAATTGATAACTTACGTAAGAAAGATAACATTTCTATGTTATCTTTCTATCTGTATTATCTATATTCTAATTAAAAAATAAGTGATACCATTATATCATATTTTTATTTACAAGTTGGAAAATCAAAGTGTACACGCATTAATTCTGCTTCGAAAACAATGAATTATATTCAGGGATGGGTATGTACCTCAAATGACAACAGGGATGAGAAGTTGTAATACGTCACGTATTAATTAAATAATTATAATTTACACGGTTTTCTTCACATAATTTTCGCCGCACATACATACATAGTCGAAAACTTTAAATTTATCTAGGAAGTGGGAAGAATTGTGTACATAATTTTATAATTTACATATGTAACAGTAGAATGCATGGATGCCTTCCCTTGTAAATATGTTAACCCAACCCTGGTTTCCATTAGAATCTTCGGAAGCCAGGGTTGGGTTAACATGTTTACAAGGGAAGGCATCCATGCATTCTACTCAAGGTGCAGTCCCATCTTGCCAGAAAACGTCGGCGTAAAGCAGAAACTCATGAGAGTGACAGATATAGGCAGATCTATTTATCTCTTTCACTCTCATTATTTTCTGTTTTACGTCGACGGTTTCTGCCGACATGGGACGGCATCTAACATTTGTCACTAGATTTTTGCACGCATTCAATTGTATAATCCTAATCCTAATAATCCATAAGATTCTAACAGGTGCAGATATGATTTTGATAAATTAATAAATTGCTAGGAATTTTATAGATTTGACAGATTAAAAAATTTTATTGTAAAGATTTTTCCGATTTTTAAAAAATATCCTGGAATTTTAGGTATTTTAATTTTTATTTATATAGAATACAAATAAATTATCTCTAAATAAAGCAGATTATTATATTATCTCTCAGTATAAATTAATTAAAAGTTACAAATTAAATAATAGTGACGTCGCTTCATTATTATAGATAATAAATTTATTATCCCTGTATTATTAATATTTATTATATAATTACTGCGATAAATAATTGGAAGTCAAAATAAATTAACTGTCTGTTATATTACTTTAATCAGTCATTAAAATACATTTATAAAGGTTCATCAATTGAATAATTATTTATTGAATTTTAATTACATATTATAATTTTTACGTTCATTTTGACTTATCTTTTGAGAAAAGTTTATCATACATTTTTTTGGCTTCAATTCTATGTTCCTCAAGAGCCTTCTGGGACTCTCGATACGCCAAAGACTGAGTATATTGCACGACCTTCAAAGAAATAAAATATAAATAAACTTTCTCTATTCAGCCATATTTTTAATCCAGCTACAACAACGACGTGATTATTATACAATTTAATATTTCCTGTTATTTGTGATCAATTTGAAATTTTTAAGGGCAGAGATGGTTGGTAATAATAAAATATTGTTTTTTCAATGAAAATTTTTATTACAAATAAAAAACATTCACGTATACACAGCTTCAAGTAATCAGAGCTTATTTGGTGGGATTCCACTCACGTTGTTGTTTTTTAATTAAAACTTCAACTGTTAAATGTTTTAATAACCTCTTTATAAAAATCCGCATAACTTCGTAATATTCCATAAGTAAGAACACCGATGGTAACTAGGACTATTGATTTTTGAAGTTGCACACCCATTTTTCGCTTTAGGGTGAATTTTACGTGAAACCTTGAAAAATTTAGTTACCTATATAAAATTTTCCATAAAATCATAAAAAATACCGACAATTGGATATACAATCATTTTTTTGAGAGAAAAATTGTTAGTCTTTACAAAATAATTTTTGAAATATAAGAAATTCGTTTCTCTAATTAAAAAATTATGTCTAAGGTTAAAATTACGTAATAAATTAATTACGAAAGTAATTAAATATAGAAATCCATAACTGTAATTCTTACTTCTTAACTAAAACTTAATCCCTAAAATATCTAACTACATACCTGAATTGTATTTTATTTTTTTAATCGTAATTGATAATTTAGACATATCTAGACCATCTAGACAAATGAATCAAATTTATAAAACTTCATAGAAAAAATATAAATAAAGTTTTATGACTAGCTTCAGAATGCAGTCACTTCAAAAATTATAAAATGGCTTTCTTGGTTTGTTACTTGGCCCTTCTTTTTCTTGAATTAGTTATAGTTTTTTAACTACATAATTGCAACCCTCTACTTTTTACATTCACATCAAATCTAAAATCTCACTTGATACCACTTCGCATGCTTTGCGCTCCGGGATCTGATTATTTTCTACTGACGCACAGTTTAAAATGCTAAAAAATATTATTTTATGTACAATACGCATGCGCAATTGATGTGACATTTGAGAAAGGAAATTTGGCTGATATTGGGAACGCCTCCGGCTTGGTTTCGTTGATTTGAGAACATCAAGTGCACATACATATGTTACATACATTTACGTACGTAAAAGCTCCAAAGTTACCCCTAGCTGTATTTCCCAACCCTGGTGTACGCATACGTACATATTTATAATTTATGTATATACAAACATACTGAGGACTGGAGTGAGGGATGTCCATAGCCGTTCATTCTTCCACAATTCTTCCACGGCATTCACATTCTTTTTCATATTATAGCAGCAAAAGTTACAAAAAGTTAGGATACCTATGTTCGATGAAATCTTTTACACATATTATGAAAAGTTAAAAATCTTATATATACCAGGATATTCACATAATGTTCAGGAATTGCATCGTGAAGTAATGAAGTGAGAAAAAGGGTATCTTAAGAATATCTTTAAAATTCATTTTATTAGACATCCTACTAACTTAGTCCCTAGGATAGTAGGATCCTAGTCCCTAGTACAATATTGACGGGACATCCATATAGTATATATTGTTTCGAATTTCGCAGGATATCCTAAGAGTCATATGCGAAATGAAGAGAATATCCTAGGATGGAAATTTTAATATCTCTCAGATATCTGTGGGACGTCACAACCTCTGAATATCAATTTGCTGTGTAAGGGTGGTTTAGCAGATATTTTGGTATCTCTATGTTGATGAAATCCAAAATCTCCAATTAATGAAGTGGGGCATCCTTGTGTTACAATAGTTCGTTTTGCATATGCAAATTATTTAAAACCTGTTTTGCAATTCTATGATTCTACGGACGGGAACATATAAGTACATTTTTTGGATTGTCCCATAGACATGACAGCGATGTCCTCGTTAATCCAACAATCTACGCCTGTGTGGGGATTTCCTTATTTGTCACAAGCAAGTATAATCATATATAAGTACTTAAATTAATGCGTCAATTATAAAGATTATAAATTGATTGACGTCATAACATCATATCCGTGAGACTCCAACATAAATTGTTACAGTGTGGAGCATTTTGCTATTTGACAAATATTTAAGGTACATGAGCTGCAAAGCTGATAAGGTGGTTGATTTTATCAGTTAAAGAAGTTTGTCAAATTTAAAATGGAAATCGTGTAAAGAGTGGGCTAATAGAAGGAAATGTATGTAGTTACCAAGTGGTTTCAATTTCTTTTTGCATAAATATAACCACGGGTTATTGAATTAAAATCTTTAGGACGTCCTAGGACTCTATACAGCAAAAAAAACACTTTCATGAACTCAGTTCCAGACTATTTTGAACCTCTTAATAAAAAAAACTATGTACGAAATTTTCGAACTTAGTGGTCTAGTCTAAAGTCTAGGACAGGCAAATTTTCCATGGTCAGACATGAATGTTCTAAGTATATCTAATGTTCTAAAGACGTCTGCCAGGTATGAGATATTCAAAAGACATCATTTGGCCAGACATGGAAGTCCTAATAATGTCTTTAGGACATCTAAGAGACGACTCATGTCCGTGACCACTGGTTAGAGGCTATAGAGAAGCAGTACTGGGACAATCCTGGCACAGAGCCGATTCGGGCACATATGGAACGCTCACGAGATTCGAATATCAGAGATACCCAATTTTAAATATTTTTGAAAAAAATTACGCTAGTAAAAATTTACCACTTTCTGGAGAATTGCCCGTATGTAGGAGTGACGTAATAAGTCAGTTGGTACGGCCGAAGAGAAAAGAGCGAATTCTTGCCAAGCGGCGGCTGCTATGCCAGCGCCTGTCTAGGCAAAGCTTAAATTAAATACGTAGATATAACGGGTGAACAAAAATAAGTCGTCCTCGAGCGAAATACTCGAAAAAGCTTACTTGCTTCCAAGTTCTTAATGGTATTGAACCAAGACCGTAATTAGTATTAGGAATCAGGTGAACTACCAAAGTTGTATATATATATATATAAATTATAGCAATGAGTTTCTATACCATTTTCCCACCTGAGAATACTGAAAACATTTTTTCAGCAATTATTTGTTTACAACTAAGGGCTCAAAGGTCTGAAAGAGTTCTACCCATGTTTCTTTAATATTGTTGTCTTGAGGATATCTCACGTCTTGAGGAACATTTCAAGGCTACGGGACAGCAGTTGGAGAGACACTTGTATTCTAGGATCGCTCAGTGAACATTATGGCATTCCAAAGACATCTTGTACCCTTTTTATTTCCTCTACCCCCATCCACATTTTCAACTCACCTCTCAGACCACCAACTCTACTCACACCAATATTACTCCACCCATCCTCCCCTTAATTCCACCACTCAGCCCTTCTCTCTCACCTTCACCAACATAGCTTTATTGTTATTGACCCTTTAATTATTCTGACTCACACTTATGACTCCCCCCCCATCCCAAGTGATATTCTCCATCCTATATGGTACCATTAGTTTCTCTGATCCTTCCCTTACTATCCGAGAGCGCGTCTTCTCCTATGAATATTCTGAAATAGTCTACACAGGATATCTTGCGACGTTCCAAGGATATATCGGTATTTCTGCCCTCTAGGAATATTCTCCTCTTAACCCAAGGATGAAAATTGCAAATATCCCAAGACATTCAGCGGATATCGACATTTTAATTTAGGACTTTACCCTCCAGGACAACCTGAAGATATCCAACCGATATCCATATCTGTGAGGGTTGTTTTTGGCCGATACAACAAAACTTTTCTTTGGCTTGAGTTATTTGTGCGACGTACTTTTATTCTATTTTATCCCGTTATTCTTCTTTATCCATTAATTATACTGACAGATGATTTTGCTAAATATGATGTATTCATTTGCCTAATTATTAAAACCATTTATTCATTCTTGTCTGGGCGTTAATTAAACACTCCAGGGGTTGAGGCCGATCTACTTCAAAAAGGCATCTTTAGGAAAGTGATTAACTATATCATTCGCAAAGTATGCATCTGACAATATTTTGAAAGAATTTTCAATTTATATTTTGTCATTATAAAAGAAATCACGATTCTATTTTATCGAAACATTACTTTTATGCTCCCGCGTAAGAGTATTCAAGTGATCGGTTTCAGGTATCGAATCTTTCTCTACTTTTATTTACTCAAACGCTTTTTCTAAAAAAGTGTGGTAAGATTTTCGAGAAAAGGGAGAGGATGGATTAAATTACACTTCGAAGAATTTGAAACCTTCGAGGATAAGTTTGCGAAATAAAAGAGAGAATGCTTTCCACAATAACGATTTTAGTCGCGCATGTCCGACCCAGTTGTAGCTATCTATTGGTGTTTAAAGGGAAGGAATATTCCCTTTCAGGTAATATGTTGTGGTCTACTTTAAGGTCACTCAGGCAGAAAAATGACATATAAACTCATTTAGGTACATAATTTACACCTAAATTGCACATAAAATAAATAAATATATGCCCTCTGTCTGCGAAATCTCGCTGAATCATCAGCGCATATAAGCTAATTAAATCAGCGATATACTTATAGCTTAGAATCAGCGAAATTTCGCTGACACGGATTTAAAGGAATTAATCTCGTAAAAACTAAAAAGTATATATCTTTTCTTCTCCTTCTTACAGAAAATACTACTCAGATCTATCTTATTGACCAAATTATTGTTGGGTCAAGAAAACGTTTTGTTAACCCAACAAATCGTTTTGTTGAACTAACAAAAATTTATTTCAGCCAAAAAAACATATTTTGTTGCACAAAATATTTTTTTGAGTGTAGTATACATATATTTAACGCGAAATGAAACTATTTTTCAGAAATACGATTAAAAAAAATTTGAAAAACATCTTCCTATAGACATTCTTAAGAAACCTAGTGAAACGTTCATGGGACACTTGTGCCCTAGGGCTGATGAAAAAACAATGTCCCCATTTTCCTGACACTGAGTTTCTATGAAAGTGAAAACTAAAAAAGTTTAAGTGATATTAAAATATTTACGTTTTATAAGTTGTTCAACTACAGTTCTTATTATATTTGTCTTGAAAGTTACACTCTTGGAATCGCGTGCATTTACTATTCAGCTATAATTCTTTGTGGAATAAGGAGGGATAAGTAGGTAGAAGTCAAGTTGCTTGTTGGGACAAGTGATTGTGCCAAAGTGCAAGAAATGTGAGAAGGTAGACGAGAAAATGTCGAGGATTAACCACTTCTGAAATCTTTTATAAGTATATATGCTACGAAACCTCGGGAAATCTCTGAAACATATGAAACATATGAAATCACTTAATCTTGAAATATCTCCCCATCCCGCATATATCAGATCATAATATTTTTCATCCCCTCTTCCACCTTCCTAAAAACGAGATGAGATAAGAATTAACACAATCAAAAAAGCTTTTCTCTTTATTGCTCAAAAGCAACAATAAAAAAACCCCGTAAAATTGATTAAAATCCCATAAAGATCTCTTGAAATTTTTAAAAATCATTTAATACCTGGTGTATGCTCAAAAGACGAATGGTCAACCCCTTGGAAAATGTGTTAAAGAGGATTAAGGTACATGGCGCGTGTTGCCTTGCGCTCATGACTCGATCAGGGTTACTCAGGTGTTACCCACGTGATTCCTGACCTTTTGGAGGTACGGCAGTTGAACGTACGCGATATATTGATTCATGAGATTGGGAGTGGTGCTGGCGCTGTAGCAGTAGTGGAGGCGGTCGGTAGTGGTAGAAAAAGAGAGTGTAAACTCACTTCCATCACTTTTCCATTGCTTCTGCTGTCACTTCTACAATAGGCAGAGTTAGACCCATCTTAGATCGTCTAACAAGTTCTTAGGGGTTGTTCTGACTCATGATCAGTGGCTTGCAGAACTCGAGGCTCCTAGTGGTGGTGGTGGTGGTGCTGCTGCTGCTGCTTCTGCCGGCGCGGTGCTGCCATGGTGCTTTTTCCGGTGCCCACGATATCGTCGTGGCCTGGGGTTGGAAGTGGTTGGAAGGACCAACGGCAACGAGTATAGTATAGTTAGCTCGATGGTCGCTGGCGGGGAACGGTGAGGTGGATATACTGGGCCGAGCCGTTCGATCAATACGAAACATACTACCTTGCCAACGCAACGCTCCGTCGACGATCCACCAGGATTTGTATGCACGGCATATCGATCACGTGATCTCTATCCTCTTTTAACTGAAGTCAATGCATCAATATAAATTCTGCAATTCTTCAGTTTCCTATTTCTACGTTTGTTGGATATTTTTTTTACGGATTTAATTAAATGTAGGGAAAAGTAATATGAAAATAGCAAAAATGGAAATAATTCGACGTTGAACTAATCATTTGTGTATTTTTTCCCGTGGGGAGCAGTCTCCAACTGCGTGATGTTCTTTATATTTTCACTTCACCTCCATCATTCGCTTGTTAAAGAGAATGAGGCAAATTAAACTCACTTGATTATGATCGTGAGAAGTAGGAACGTTAAAATATATAACAGTATGTTCATTCGTCAGTATCAAGGCTGTATCAAAATACTCGTTGCTTCTTCACAGTTTGTAAGGACACGCAAGATGTTTTGAGACATTTTCCGGGTCTGTTTTCATACTAACGTCTTCGGGACATGCGACCACGTGGGCAGGAATCAGACAGTCCCTGCAGGCGTCATAATGACATTTCTAGGAATGTCAGTCCAGTTATTCTTCCTTTGACGTCACATGTCCGCAAAACTAACACATTGCAAGAAATTAATCACTTTTTATATGTTAATATATAATTGCTTGTAATGTACGTATATATAAACGAGAGTCGTGACGTATGAGAATATGACTAGTTCTAACTAGTATCTCCGAGTTAGGAGAGATTAGGATTGTCCACACACATTCGGGTACATCACCCAATGTTACATTAATTGATGTCTCCCTCTTTATAAATCAACCTCCAACATATACACGCGAATACAATTGTGCTATCAACTTTCATGTGAAATAGGTCGTTTCACAATTGGATTACCGAAAGACGATCACAACATACTTCGCGAGTTAAATATTTGAATGTTTTGTTCACATTATTTGCCATTGCTTGCATATTTTTAATGCAAGATTTCTCATGGGTAATAAATATGCATTTCATACCCCTTTCACTGTAAGAGGTGTTTCTTGAAAAATTTCATCTTAGAATTGCTCGTTTCTCGTTTTTAATCTGCAGAACTTGAGTTCTAGATCATTTCCTCTGCAAATCATGATTGAAAAGTTCTGAACGTTCAAATGAACGAGTTTTTGTATTGATTGTATTTGTAACTACAAAAAGTTTTTAAATATTGATTAATTTACATTGAAAATAATAAAGAATTAAATAAACTTGTAATCCTGATTGTTATTTTTAGTTGGTACAATATTTCTGGATAAAATATAATTTAAAAAAAATATTTCGTTCATTTGAACGTTCGAAACTTTATTCACATTGCAAATCAGGATATACCGCTTTCAGGAAAATTATCCTCCCCTATCCAGACGATTCCCCTCTCCAATACCTTTTCTCTTCATCATACCTGTCCCCCCTCCTTATACCCCTAATACTGACTCCTTCACTGCACCCAGAAAACAGTTTCTTTGAATCAGAGAAAAAATTTCTTATTTCAATAAAAAAAAAACTGTTTTTAATTCGAAGAAATTTTTTCTTTGACCGTATAACAAAGAAATGTTTCTTTTATTCAAAGAAATTCTACTTTCTGGATGCACTCTTGTACCCCCCTATAATTATGTAATTTCCCTTTCGTGTAGAATATAATGATGTTGAATATAAACCCCCATCTGCACTCAGCCGCTTTACCATCCAATCCGTCTTCTATAATTCTGCCTCCCGCCTAGCTTTCTCCTTTCCCCACCCCTTCACCTTGTCAACCCCCTCTCACTTAATATCTAGTTCCACCCCATTTTCTTTCTGCATCAATTTCTCCAGGTTTTAACTGTTTCCTGATACTTCTTACTCCTAGTTTTTCATACTAAAATGCTCCCATCCCTATTCCCTCAACCACTTTTCCTCACTATTCTCCTCCTCAAATATACTCCCTGCACTTTATCCTATCACCCCTGTTTACACGCTTATAGCATTGCAGCTAGAAAAACCCTGAAATTAAATAATTAAAAAGAAGTGCATCTGCTCGAAACTTGAACCCGCGATCCAGTACTTAGTGTTTTTGGGTAAAGAATGTAGCTTGGTGCTCTTTACGGCTTTTACCAACTAATAGATGTGTAAATATATATAAATATATATAGAGAATTATAACGGTATTGATAATAGCTAAAGCGGCCTTGATTATCAAGAATAGAGAGCCTTGTGGTATACCTAAGGCTTCATTTTACTCGATAGGTCACGTTACTAACGAGGTCTTTACTCTTTACTCTTTTCGATCCTTTCAACACGTTTTACAGTGCATCGTGCACCGCCTGCCCACCCACTTACTCTTATGGGGCTTCGTAGAATAATACCCTTTTCACAGGGTTTGCTTTTATTTCAGATAAAACTCAGGTTGAAAAGTTAAATATAAATACTTAATATAATATACATTGTTAAATAAATAAATAAGTGTACATATAAAGAGTTTAAAATAAGTCTAATGAATTCAAAGGAATTCAAGGAATTTGAAGGATTTCAATGATATAAATTGAATTGAATGCAGAGATGTCTAAGAATTTATAGGAACAGTATAATAGATATTATCAGAATTTTCTAAAGACGTCTTTTAACTTTGCGATTAAGTGCTGCTGGTCGTGAGACATTTATGGGACGTCCCGTGCACGACTCGTGTTGTCATGTTTTAGAAACGCGAATTATATTCAATGGAATTCAATAATTTTTTTTTTGCAGGAACACATGCGTTTTACTCGGTCATGGTGTTGCCACATTCCAAACTTGCCCATACAATATATTTGACGGTGAAGCCTGACCGAATTTACTAATCTATATATAATTTTATAAGTATAGTTACGTAATAACGTCGCCGTCGCGACGCGGTTGACATCACGACGCACCCGAGTTAATTCAAGATGGCCGATCACCACCACTTTGACACTCCGTCGACTGTGGTGATCAGAATTGCGTGTGCTGACCGTGCTGACTGCTTCATGGCATAATGGCACGTTCGAATAACATACTTAATACTTTTCTTTGCTTTATAAATAGAAATATTATGTCGTTCAAAGGGAAGGCTATTACCAGGTTATTTTATTATGGTGTGACTCCGACTTTACAAATTTTTAAAATTCCCGGTCTTAACTCGAAAAATCAAATTCTTAAGGTGCCGGCGAATCCGGACCGGTTCTTTGATGGATCACTTAGATCCTTAGATCATGCCCGGAACCTTTAAAAATTAAGGAGATGTAGTAATAACTTTTAAAATGTGTTCAAAAATATTTTAGTCGATTCAAATCCTCTGCAATCCTTCGAATCCCCTAAAATTCTTAAAAATTTTCCTCAATTTTATTTATTTTGATTAATTGTTAATAAATGAAGCTATTTGTCAAATGCTCTACTTTTAAAAAAATTTGCTGGTGAAGCTGCACAGAAAAACTTTTCACCGCGATTTTTTTCTTTTTTCGCCGAGGATAAGTTTTAAAAAGGGAAAACGGAAAGTTCTGGCCAGACGCGGACGAATTGTCACAGTAGATGCGGCAAGTTTTGGTAAGCCACAGTAGTCCTACGTGAGGAGTTGACTACTTGACCGATGAAGCGTACAGTTTTGTACACCTGACTCTGCTTTTTGCAAGATTCTTCAAAGATTTGTTCTAAAACCTGCTGAAGTTTTTATAGACGTCACTACTTTACGTATAAAAATAATATATATATATATATATATATATATATATTGTATATCAATCAAGGGCATTAAATTGACAATTCCCACGCTATTTTTTATTCGACCTGCACAATTTTGTGCGACCTCTTTATTCATATCTGTAAAAAGGTCGCAATGTGAAACTTTCCCGCCAGCTGACGTCACCGGGGGAAAAAGTACGACTTTGCGCCCGCTCACAGGCATGAAATATTACGCTTATCGCGCGTGCGTTTTGTAATCAGCGACCTTAAATTGAATACTTTCTGCCTGTTCTACAGACTATAGTTGAAAAGGTATAATTGAAAATTTCAAAAAAAATTTTTAATAGTGCGCAGTGCATATAGTCTATGTACATACAAAACTGTGTTTATATGTATAACTGTACATATATAATTTGTGCGCAGCTTGGGTATAATATGAATTTATTGGCATTTTTTTTTTAGTAAAGCACTTTGCTTGATCGTGCGCATTAACACAAGAAACACAAGTATTGAAGTATACGACTAGGTTTCATGAAGGCGAAGGAATAAAATCCAGGACGAGAAGGCGCCGCTGCCGGCTACACCGCCCGCGTGGATGGCGAAGGAAAGCTAAGGGGTTGCGGCGGCATGGGCAGCGGCAGCAGGGAGCTCAGCGTCATCGGGATAAAACTTATGGATAGGTGGGTGGATGATGGGTGGGTTAGTTGGTACCGTTGCTGCGCAAGGGCATTTGAAAGCGCATGCGTTTCTGTTCCGATGTGTGCGGAACGAACGGAGCTACTGCTAAGTGCTAAGTCAACGGGTAACGGCAGTCTGATAGAAACCCTAGTACCGCAAACTTTGCGCACCGAATTGCGCTCTGTTGGGAATAAATCGTGACTCTCCTTTCATCTCCATCTCTTACTTTTCGCGCACACCGCCACACTTTTCCGAGTTCTCGAAAACTCGCTGATGTTATCAATAGTTAGCTACCAGCAATAGTACCAATCGTTTCAAGTGCGGAGTCTATATGAAAAGAGGCATCAAGGAGAAAGCTGACTGCATTCATATTGAGTGTGAAAAACGTTTCAGCTTTTAACCTCTTCTTTCCTTTTACGCGACCGTGAATCGCGTTTGCAAAAAAAAAAAAAAAAAAAAAATACGTGAGTGCTACAATCGAAAGTTTCTAGTGTCATAGAGGCAGTGTTGGCTACAATAGGAGTGCCAACTTGTATCTGTGAATAATAATTCCACGGCAAGGTCCTCAGAGCTGGAATAAAGAAGGAGGTGGTATTGAAGTTTGTGGGGAGGATCAGTTGGCCGACTAAGTGTTCGGGCGTGGAGTGAGTGTGAAGATCGAACGTTATCGAGCTCCCAGTGCTGTTACCACTTCAATTACCTTTACATTTACCTTTACCGGTACTGGTACTCTTGTACCAGTATATCAGTAAAAGTATCACACTGAATACCAGCAGAGAGAGAGAGAGAGAGAGAGAGAGAGAGAGAAAGAGAAAGACAGAGAGAGAGAGAGAAATAAAGAGAGGGGGAGAGGGTGTCAGGAGAGAAAAAATCTTCTCAATCTTAAAGCTCAAGCATCTACCCTTTATCCTTCACCTCGTCCTTCGATCTTGGCCCTTGGGCTTAACCCCCTCTTTCTCTGTCTTTCTCGTTCTCCAAGTTGCCACCTCCTCCTACCCTTAGCTTCTCTCTCACTCTCACCCTTTTCGTCCACACCTAGCCTTCCCCCATCCCATCTAACCTCGACCTCGTCGCGGAAATGCACGAGTAAAAGTATGACAGTGTCTTAAATTTGCATATTTTTTTAAGATTGTCTCGTGCACGCGTGATCGAGTCGAGACTCCATATAAATGTGTCGATCACGGTACAAAACGTGAAAAGTACGAAGAAGAAGAGAAAGAAGAATCAGCGGCAGGGAACGGCTGCGAGCGAGTTTATTTTTAGTGTGCGCGCGCGCCCCTCGAAGGCGCTGAGAGTAGTGTATTATATTAAGCAAAGCGGCGGTGGCCCGATGAAGCGGCGTATGTGACATCAAATTTTCTCTTGCCACCTCGACCAAGACACCTCGCAGACCTTCCACGGTGAGTATTAATTTCGATGGTTGCCGATTGATTTGCCATTCCCCCAGCACCTCCACCCCGTGCTATCTTCATTACTCTTCCGGTCTGAAAACCCTCTCGCTGACGAGCGAGCTTTTCCTTCCTCCTTTTCACCGCACCCCTTTGCCCCTTTACCCTCCATACTCCTCTTGTCTCCTCTTCGTCTTTCTCCTACACCGGCCCCTCTACATACTTCTACACTCCTCTCTCCTCCACCAAACCAACCACCCCCGTAGCTGTTGCGAGTTGCGAATCTCCTCGAGTTGCGACCTGGTGCACTTGTTCCACACCCTCTTCGGGCTCTGGAAGTCGCCGACAGTGGTATTACGGAAATTATGTAATGTGGCCGTAGCCGAACGATGTTAGCGCGGCCGCAGAGCCTAGGATCTGACTGTCTGCCTGGGCTCCCTCGTTCTCATCGTCGTTGGGAATATTATTTCGGGAGCGCCAGCGGCAAGCACGGACATCAGACATGGACCCTGAGCGACACTGCTCAACATCGACCTACGTAATTCATATAAACATCCAGGATTTTACCGGGAACCGTCTTCGTATCTCTCGCGCGAGCTCGCAATCTTAGCTTACTCTCTTCATATTTCCTTCTGCACGCACACCTGGAGTCAAACTATTTCATATAATTTATATATATATATATATATATATA
>UCOH01012751.1:171-18654 GCA_900474275.1 Synergus japonicus
ATTGTGCACGGGAGTCACATCCGTGCACCTTGACCAGGATTCTCTTCATGCCTAAACGATGCGGATTGGACGTCAGTGTGATAATGTGTGTGTGACTCTGAGCTCCAGTGGCTCAGAGTTAATATGAAACAAACAAGAAGTGTGATATTTTAATTGTGGTGCGAGTGAATGAATTTTTCAGGTTCCGGATTGTTGTCTGGTTGGTCAGCTGATTTCGTAGAGCTCATGTGCTCCAATCAGCTGACAGGTTGTGTGCAAACAACCAACACTCTGTGCTGGGAGTTTACCGCGAACAAATGAATTTAAAAGGTTAAATAATAAAAATGTGCGTGGTATAAAATATACCACGTCACAACATATAATCGCACGCTTTTAAAAAATCTTAAATGCCTCGGGTTTCGAACCCTCCTAACACGCATATTCCTACCTAACCCTAACGAGTAAGCCTCGCGGCTATATCACGCTGGGGATACAAAAACAAAATCTTTACTAAGCTTGACCGGACCATTACGAGGAAATGGCACCACAAAATACAATTTTATTGAAGCGAACCCCTGTGCCCCACCGGTCCTTAGTGCCCTGCTCTCCCCTACTATACAAAATAAATTTTTTATTAAAATGTACGCCTAGTAATTTGATATTCATTCATTAATTCCAGCAGATTATGATTATATCTACCAAAAAAATGAGCAAAAACTCATTTTTGCCTTCACGTAATATTTTGTGTTTGTGGCAAAACTGTTTGCTTTGCCCATGCATCCAAAGTAAATAGCTGTTCTCAAGTATACCAAATCACTAGATCATTTTAATTGTGGAAACGTCATTTTTATGGGAAGGCAGAAAAAAATTCGAAGGATTATTGTGCAACGGGTGTCCAACTACTATCTCGCTTGGAAAATTGTAAGAAATTTTTTTAATTATATCAAACGTACGATTATTTAATGTTTTCAATTCACTTGCGAATGTGACTAGCTGCGATGTTTTAAACCTATCCTTTTCGTAAGGAGAAGAAAGCAAGTGCAAAATGTCCACTACTGTCACCGAAAATACATGTATACTCTTTCAACGTATTCTACGTGCAGTTAGATTGAATTTGAATCTTAATTTGTTTACAGACCAACCAAAATGAAAAGTTAAATGCTCTGAAAAGAAAGTTAGAAGTGAATCGGCAAGTTGCACAGGAAAATCGGATAGTTAATAAAATAATTGAAATATTTTATAATAATAAATAATTATAATTTAAACTTACTACGTACTATGATATTGTATTAAGAATAAATAACTTTTATATTGTATATAAAAATTATGCATTATTACGGAATGTCCACTACTGTCCCCACATCCATCGAGATCCTGTTTACACATTTTCTCCTTAAACAAGTGAGAGAAATGAATGCCGCCACAGGACAATCACCGAGTCATCTCCTGCTGGGGAAGACACTGCGTCGGCCAGGAGAATGGCGGTTCGACGAAGCCAACCCTGTACTACCGCCAGAGCGACAGAGAAGAGATGAAGACGCCCGCGAACACCAGAGGAGGTACCAGCAAACCTACGCCAACCCCGAAGCGAATCAACCTCATTTCCAGCCGGGCGACCTAGTGTTCGTTGCCAATCACCCGTTGTCCAACAAGGACAAACATTTTAACCAGGGTTTCGTGCCAAAACGAACGGGACCTTGGGAAGTGGAATCACGTATTGGCGGAAATGTGTACTGGGTCCTATGCGATGGAGTTCGTACCAAGATCCACGGGAGACACCTGCTGACCGTACCACGCCCAGAGGTACCCACCGTTCCCGAGGTGGATCCCGATGATCGCAGCGAATCCGAAGACGAGGAAGGAGGGGTCCAGCAGGAGATCCAGGAACTAATCTTGCCAGAAGAACAGGACGACGATGAAGAGGACGAAGGGGAGGGTCAGGCCGACGAACCCTTTCAAGAAGAAAGAGGTGACGATGATCAATCGCACCACAACCAGTGTTCCAGTAACGATGATTTTTCGGACGAAGAATCCAACTTGAGCAACGGCAACGTCAGGCATCGTTACGACACAAGGAGAAGAAGCGTGCCTTACTATCGTGATGCACGTTTCCACACACCACGACGTAAAAACGTCTAAGATTTTACGTTAATGATGTCTACAGCTGCAACCACAGTTCTTCAACCGCGAAGGCGAACAGCCGCGCTCCACACACCAATATATCTGCGGTGGCCCAGCGCCTCCCGCCGGCAAAATCAGAGGACTGCAGTCGCACCCTTTACTCAGTCATCGTGACGGCGAACAGCCGCACATCCAAGAGGAAGAAAAAATTCAGCATCTCGCGGGCGAAGTCCGGAGGACTTCGCAAATAACATCAAGCCGCGTGCATGACGCTGCAACAGCGACGGCGAATAGCTGCGCATCAGGAAGGAAACCCTACGACGATCTACAGATCCTGCTAGTGGAGTCGGGAGTCGGCGTCCCGCCAGGCCGAGATGACTGCGTCGCTCACTTCAGGTAATAGAGACTCTGGCAAGGTTTGCGACACTCAGCAGATCTGCGTACGCGGGGTAAGAAAAATTCACGACGATGAACAATCGCGTACCAGTAAATAATTTTTATGTAATGACTAGGATAGGGTTAGAGAGTAGGCAATGTCTATCTGAGAAAGGGTGGAGTTGATATACGCCAAAGCGTATAGTTAAGACGACATTGCCAACTCATAAAATTAGAATTAGAATATACATAAATCCGAACGAGATGGGTCAGCTGTAACGACCTAGGGTACTTAGGGTGCTCCGCCCATGAAGGCCTCTACCCAAGCGACAGATGTTACTCAAACTGGGCCGCACTAAAACCAAGGATAATCCCTTAGCTTGGTCCCATTTAGTTAATAGGCTTGGATAGCGCTGCCTACGTCATTTTATTAGGGTAAAATCTCAAGTTCATTTTCACCTTGAACTACGCCCCAATTTTGTGCTTGGCTTGGGTGAAAGCTTGGCGAACTATTATTATTAATAATTAACTAAATTTCTAGTGGTAATTAATAGCGCCATAATTAGAATAAATAACAATCAATTAATTAATTATTCATGTAAAAACTGGAGAAGAGGATCATAGACGGAAGCGTCCGTCGAGCATCAGAGGCAGAGAGGAGGGGAAGCTTGGGACGCGTCCCAGGTACAGAGAAAAAAAGGAGACCCTTCGGCACTTTGGGCAGTTCAGCTCGGCACCTCGACCGGGACAGTTCGATTCGGCACTTGTGCCTCTAACTTTTTACCGGCCTCCAGCGTCTACCTGACGGGCTCTCGCCTCTGCCAGCCATTCAACACGCTCCTCCTATCCAGTCAGGGAACAGGACCAAATAAAAAACCATTTTTGTTGTTAGAAAGTAACCCGGCCTAGTTTTTTTTTTATTGTATATTAAAATCCGTGCTTTTCCCAAATCAGTGCTTCCCATAATTAGTGCCTTTCCGAAATTAGTGCTCTCCTGAATGTGTGCTTACCTCCAACAGTGCCTTTCCGAATTAGTGCACCTATTACGTACTCTTTACGATACATCCCCACTCTCTACCCATTCTCGGTATAAAGGGATCTTATCATATTTATATAAAACTTATATAAAATGTTTAAATTGTTCTTTTAAAATAAAAATGAGAAGAAAAATTTATTTTTCCTGCCTTTTGTTTTATGTTTTGGACTAAAGTGTAAATACAACTTGCTGACTTTCAGCTATCATAACTCCACTTCAATCAATCATCATAATTGGCCATAAAGGCAGAGAATTGATAAAAATAGTAATTAAAACAGAATTTTAGTACGAAGTCGTGGAAAGTACCAATTGTCGTTGTAGCTACCACAGGGTATAGGAATTGGTCGCTGAAATAACCCCTTGATATATATCTGCTAAAAGATTAAAAATTGATTTTGTTGTTAAATAGCACAAATATTCATCTCGTGAATTGAACCAGAGTAAGGAGACGTATGCTTTTTTTGTAAAGATGAAACAGTATTTTCGGCATCGTCTGCTGTCACACCCAATTGTCTATCACGAGTTTCTTGTTTTAGCTTTCTCAAGGTGGTTAGGTTGTATACAATCGGCGCTTCAACATCACCTAGAGCCAGTTCATTTTTCGCCAAAATTCTCTGCACATTAAACGCTCCTTCCGTTACAGTCTTTTCTCTAAGAACTTGACTCATTAAGAGATACTGCGGCTTTCTTAAATGAATATGCACATGGAAACCGATATTGTCGCCAAAATTCATCATTTACAATATCGGCCCATACACCCGATTCTAAAACTTTTCTTAATCTACCTTTATATTCTCGGGTAGTAGGCTTCATTTTCTGGTACAGATCATTCGATATAACCAATTCAAAAACGTTGCTGTTTTCTGAGTGTGACATGTTTAAAGGAACAATTGGATCAGACTCTAAGTAATGACTATAAGAACTTTCTACAGATTCATTACTCTCGTTTGACATGATAAAACTTTCAGCTATATCCATAGATGTTCTTTCTTCCTTATAAAACTTTATGTCCAATGCTTCGAACAGACGTGAACGAAGATCTCTGCGATTTTCTCATAGCGAATTATAGAAATCTTTTGGTAACCATTTCCCTGCAACTTCCTTGCTGATATCCTTATAAAATTCGGAGCTATAGTGCGGCAAATTTCCATCTTGAAAGCAATATTTAAATTTTGAAATTGCCTCAATAGCTTCCTCAACTAAAATTTTTGCTTTTCGTGGCATCTGTAATTTAAAGTAATTAAGAAATTAAGGGGGTCGTCTCATAGGGTGGGTAAAAAAAATCAATTTTTTTGCATAAATTGCTTCCTAAACATATCTAGAATGTGTGTGTGAAAGGATTTTTGGTAATTCAGATTCGTTGAGAAGTGGAAAAGATTTTTATTTTATTAATTGCGGATCAATTTCAATATTACGCACCATAACAGAAGTAGGTACGTAATCGTCTCTACAAGCCAGTTTGCGTTGATCATACTGGCAGCTCATTCAGCTTCGCATTCTTGCGAAATGAAATCTCTGATATGCCCAGAATCGCATAATCGACTGGACGTACATTATCAACCGGTTGCAAGACATTTTTTATCTCGTATGGTAACGGGTTTTCAAACTGCCTGGGAACTCTTCCATTATCGAAGAAGATAATCGATAGCATTTTTCTACGTATCCAAACTTCCACGTTGGAAGCTACTACTCTTTCTACGTTCTCGAGTTCAGTTATAGTGTTGTAAATGGATTTATCTGCAATAATCTGTTTTATCCTATCCAAGCCTAAGTTATTTGTACTCATGCGAGCAATGAACCTAGGCATTATTCCTTTCACGAGAAAATCTTCAATCGTTCGTTCGATCACTGGAGAGAATAGATCGCCAAACTCTCTTGTCGCTGCGGCGACAACACTGAGTATGTATGCAATGTTCTTTTCCGAGCTCTTTGACATGCGCCATATGACGCCATGGCTATAGTTAGCCTGCAACCCATATGCATTTACCCATTTCCGTACGTCATGGCGAATTCAACAGCCGAACGACTGAATCCACCCTCCATACGTATTGTAACTATTCCTCCTTGTATTGGCTGGTCCTTGTAGATCTGAGTGGATTTCTTATCGTAGACCTTATGCCATCTCATAGACTAGAATCGTGGGAGTGGGACGGTTCCTGAGGGTGGCAAGTGAATACGCAACCAATTTGATAATAATAATAACGAGTTTATTCAAATCAAAACAGAAGAATTGAAAGATAATATCGGTTCCCGGCTACAGAATGACTCGACACAATATTAAGTTTGCTTGGTGGTAAGAAAGACTCGATATAACTTAGATTATGTTAATCGCAAACCGAGAAAACGATAAGTCTCTTCCAAACAAATTACATATGCTCGTGATAATTAGAAAAGAGTTGAAACTCAAGAAAAACCGAAATTATAAAGTTTCGCACGTGAACCCTAAAGAAAACCCTCTCCTGGTCCTGACTAAGCGTACACTATTCTGGTTAAAAAACCTTTATACTCTACATGGGACCTAACTGCCCAGCCTTGTACAAATTAACACCCGTTGCAAGAGAGAGAGCAACGCAAGTTTAATCTAAGTAAATATAGCGAACCGCGCAAATTCGATCAAAGAGTTACGAACCACGTGAAAATTAAATGAAACCACTAAATTGAAACGAAGTACGCGATGATATCTTAAAAGAATCCTATTATTTCGCACAGTGTCTAAAGGAGTACGACTTGGAAAAGAATAAACACCTTCTAGTTACGTCACGGTCATATTACCGTAAATTTACCGCTCGGAGAGAAGTTACCCGGTAAGATTGCTATGATTATTGAGATGGTCGTGTTATCGTAGAGGGAAGATAGGTATAGAGGCGACATTGCAGCAGAAATCTTGTGGCAAATTTAGGGCAGCGAGACGTGAGGGGAAGGCTTAGTTATTCTCCCAACAGCGTGATGACGCCGTTTTAATATGCATTTTTAAGAGCGACCTCATGCTCTGGGCAGAATAACTAAACCTACCCCCACCGACCCCACCCCTAAAACTCACATATAGAAAGTGTGCTAACGGTACATGCTTGACAGTGTAAGTAGGATGGAGCTTTTGCTTTTGCCTAGATCTGGCGACTTTTCATTTTTCAGGTTCTATCTGCGACCTATACTCTACGATTGCTTAGTATTAAGAATTGTAATTATTAATTATATAATTAATTAATAAATTAATTATTAATTATTATAAAAATAATATAAAAATATAACTGGGTCAGTATCAAAATATGTTTTTATTTTATGTTCAAAAGTAGCATTGAAAATGAGTACAGTATTTATTTACATATTCACGATTCTTGACAAATATATTAATATTATTACATCATCTGACATTATCTATATTATAAATGAATTTATGATACAGAAAATAAATAAATATAAATATAATATAAATAAAATAAATTAAAATATAAAGTAAATAAATACATATATCTAATAAATATAAATTTATTTACAAATATATGCGGAGTTACTATGTTGTTACCACTGAATGAAAATTTGTATACATTTTTTAAATTTTATTTCTTATTTCATATTATTTAACCCTATTTCATGGTAATTAAAAAAACTCTGGATACAATACTTAATACCAAAATTGTATGAAACCAAAAGAACGGGCTTAAAAAACTTTTTACGACAAATCAGGTAGCTTATATATATTATATATATGTGCATAGAAAACTTGATCATAGCCGACGCAGTTCTAGTCTACTTTCCTTTTCTGGCTAACAAAAACACGTGAGCTACCTATCTTATGGAGTTAAAGATAGGTCCAATCGTCATTGCAACTTTTCACTGAAACTGAGTCCCGCTACTGTATTTTGGAAAGAAGAATTTAAGTAGGGCACGTCATTATAACTATTACTGCACTATTAGAACTTTTGAAAGATTTACGAAGTATTTAATTACTTCTCGTATTTAATTATAAGTAATTAATTACTTCATTAATTACATTTAAATGTGACGACTTTTTTTACACGTCTTTTATTTTCAGCATCATCTACATTTTCATGTGTTCTTTTCTTTTTTCTGTCTATTTGGGGTGTGTCGATAGATTCCCATTTCAAGACACGCGAAATTCTAGATATGAGCAGCTTCCGAAGTAAGAAAAATCTGTGTTTTTTACACTCGTCATTATACGATTCAGGATACACTTTATTAGTTTCTTTCACTATAAACTCTTGCAATTATTGGACTAATCCATATTTCGTCCGAAATGATGAATAGTTTTTATGCCATAAATTTAAACTAAATTCACAGATTTTTGTGGATTCTTGAGAAGCTGCTACTAAATTTCCCATTGAGAATTCATCGTTTGTATTTGCAAAAGTAGGGTAAGCTTTATAAAATTGAAGAATTTGATTTTGAAATAGCACTTCATTATTATTATCTGAAAGAATCTTACGACATCTATCGCAGTTCGCAAGCTAGAACGATCCTTAGAAGAAAAGTACAGACTCGATTGTTGATATATGTAGTTTAAAATTTATTTTAACATTTTCATCAGAGAAAGTAATAATAATTATTCATTTCTAAGATGTATAGAAACCATTTCTGCTATACAAACTTCATGAAACAAAACATTTTACTTATACATACATATTTTCACATATATATTAATCTAATGGAGTTTTAATAAAACTACTATAGCTTAATTTTTTATAATAATTTTCATTACATGATAAAAATGATTTTGTTTCTAAAAATATTTCAACTTTGTACATTAAGTAAAATGTTCAAAAATGCATCTTTTTTTGGTTAGAAAAAAAGTTTTAGCTTTCTAAAAAGGACTTTTTTAGAGAAATGGTTTGTAATTCAATTTTCACTTCAACTAGTGCTCTATCGAGTAGTTTTTGTAATTTTTAAGCAAAATTTTCAGGAATTTCACTTCAAAATGTCCTTCGAGTGTTTTTGAAATTTTTTTTTTTTTTCATTAATTGATACTAAAATTGAGGGGAAAAGGTATAATATTTATATTAAAAACGTATATATTTTAACTTATTATTTACTAAATAACTGACTATGTATATTATAAATTTTTCAATATTAATTCGATTTGGCTCAAATTTTTTAGAAAACTTCTTTGTACTGTAATTAACAACTTTCTCGCTTGAATTTTTTGATTGCTTAAAATTGGCTGTATAAACTATAAGAATAATTATAACATTATAATTATAATAATTTTATAATTATAACATTATAATTATAATAATTTTATAATTATAATTAATTATATATATTATTATAATAATTCTACTGGGCTAAAATTTTTCAGAAAAAACTTCTTTGTACTGTAATTAACAAGTTTCTTGCTTGAAGTTTTTCGTTGCTCAAAAATTGTTTTAATATTTAATTCATTAATTAATAAAATTAATGAATAAGATATTTATTTGTTTTTAAGAATAGGACTTTTTGCATTCAACTTTTCCCTCTTGAAGGTAAATTTAAAAGAAAAAGTTTTTCATATATTTTTTAATCCCTTTTTTAGCAGAGAGAATTTGACAAAAAGTGCCCAAAATGTCAGGAATTTTTTTTTATTCTAAAAATTTGTTTTGGAGGTATTAAAAATAATTAAAAGTTATTAAAAATTTTTTTTTTCGAGGTAACAGAGGCTTTTTCGGTTACATTTTTCTGTGAATACTGGCGCAATTAATATTACATATAATATATTTTCTGGAATTATAATGATACTGCTGTTTATGAAATTTTATTTTAGGAGAAAAATTCTATAATAATTTCTTTGAATCGCAAAATATTTTTAAAAAGTATTATTTAAATATTATTTTATAATATATAATATTTTAATAATGATATTACATATATTACTGATTTAGAAGATTGATCTTATCAAAAATGTATTAAAAATGATTGTATTTTTAATATGTATCTAAAATTATTTAAATGCGTTAAAATAATTTAAAAAATCTTTGCTAGAAGCTATAGAAACGTAGAGTGAAGACTTTCTCTACGCTCGAACTTGAAAATGATGAGCAGATACACTCAACGGTCTGCAAAAAACCAGGCTAGATGGAACGGGAATTAGGAAAAAGGAACTTTCGTTTACAATTTCATTCATGTAGCAGGTGCCGACTACCGATGCACGTGGGGATCCATCAGATACGCAACGCTCACATTTGACCCTTATTACTAACACAGCCAAGCACATCATCTACATCCGTGAGGTACTGACAAAATGGAACAGCGCCATCACGCTGTTGGCAGCACAACTAAACCCATCCCCTGACGTCTCGCTCCCCGTGTCCATGTTTTAAGTTTGGTGGGCATTGTCGACCGAACCCAAGTAATACAACGAATTTGTCAAGTTCCCATAGCGTGGGGCAGCGTACAAAAGAACTTCACAAATTAAAATGGCGGAATATTAGATGCAATTATATAGGAAGACCATAGCCTGGGACAGCGTACATAACCTCCTATTGCATACTACCTGGTATCTGGAGTGTTGCGAAGATACCGAAAAGATTCTGAAGATGACTGCTTTGCTCCAAAAATGAGTACTGCTTGGCTTGAGACGTCAGATAGCGAAACGGTCCGTGAAGATCTCAGGCACTTAGCTATTGCGGGCCTAGTGCGACTCAGCCGAATGAATCTACGATCGATATTTGATCGCTCCCTAGCCTGCCGGCAATTGTAGTTTTGATAGCCTATGCTCAGGGGTTCTGTCCTCCTCGATTATTGCCTCTATATAGGCGTAACGACATCTGATAGCGTTACAGTATTTTATCTAAAATTGTATAATTCGGTATTATCTACTTATCTGTTAGAGCCTTTCATAAGAAGAGCACAGAAGTCGAAAGAGTCTCTAAACGAGGTGTACCAAAAAGTTCTCAAGTGTTCGTTCAATCGTACGTATAAACGCGCCATTCTACCGATAACCAAAAGAAAATATGCTATATAGCCTCCACCACATCTGATTCACCCCAAGAAGTCCAAAATGGCATTCGCGACCTGACAATCGTTGAGTAGAGACATCGTTTCGTCATATTCGTGCCCTATTCGAGCAACGAATACCATACTCCATCCTGTCTGAGCAGGTAGGATAAAAGCGTTGAAAAACATCATTTCGATGGATTTATGACCCTCAGGCTTTAGGAATACCTTTAGATGTAGTAAGCACGATGAGCATAGTCGATGATCTCGCTAGGGATATTATCTAAGGCATATGCGCAGTAGGCGTGTCTGAAGGCGCGTTCATATCGGCTAGATGTTTGGATTATCGTCCAGGAGCGATAACTCGCGAGAGAGTTCTTCAGTTCGCTAGAAATGAAACCGTTGGGTATCGAAGATGTGTTCAAGAAATGTTGAACATGTATAATACAATCAGCACATATTTGAACTAACTGTGAAGTTGTATCAACTTTTGTGCTCATTCAATGAGCACTTTGCTTCCTATAAGCAAATATTATTCGCTTCCTCATAGAGGAAGCATTAAGTATTCTTTGCATTAGCATTAAAGTTTGATTATTTGAGAAATTATGTTCGAAAAATTCATTTTCGAAAATTACAATAAAGCACAACTTTCTTATTTTTCAATGAAATGCATTAATGTTATTGGTCAATCGATTCGTCTTGAAGCAAGGAACCTTTATTTTCTGTACGTCAGCTGCAAATTTTGAATATTAGAGAAGTTATAGTTGAAAAACTAATTCAATCGATTCGTCTTGACAGAAGGAATCTTTAATTTCGTTACACGAGCTTTGAATTTTGATTATTTGAGAAGTTATAGTCGAAAAATCAATTTAAAAAAAAATTTAAGAGTACATAAAACTTGACCTTTCTGCTTAAGCTGAGTTGTGAAATCATTATTTCTACGTCGGCTTGTTTCTTTTACAGTTCAGAAGGAGCCGAATACAGATCGGGATGATGTTTCCTTACCACAAGCCAAATTCTGTTGTGCTAGCCTTCGCTAACGTTGTTAGTTTTATATGCTCCCGCAAAAGCAGCATCGTATTGATTCCATAGTGCCGGTAGAAATCGAAGTTTTTTTCTTCGAACTGTTTTTCTTCTTTCTCTGCCAGGTCGAGCAAGGGTTTGTTGAAATCACTGTGGAAGAGCGCCAAGCTCGCTTAATGACTTAAGATTTGGTGGTAGGTTAGCACGACATTGTCTTCTCATAGACTTCGCTAAGTCCTTCCTCTCAGGGAGCTAACACAAAACTCCATCAGACACGAATGATAGATCGACACACAATATCTGAGCAGGATGCTGGCCAGGATTCTCTACAGCTTTTCATTTGACATTGTCGTAACATGGCTTATTATAATTAAAAAAAAAACATAGCCTCGTATACATAACCCGCCTCTTACCCGAATTTTATCACTTCGGCATCAGTCTCTTCGCGGTTCGGTGGGTGGCTATGAGAAGATTACTGTGGCCCTTTAAAAACTACTAAGGGTTCTCCAGGTGCAGCGTCTGCGATAATCGCTCTTGCAGCACATAGTTTCGCCCGTAACCTCTTACAATCCCAATAAATCCTGCCTTTTTGACACTTTGATCTTAAATATACGAAGCCTCCAAGGCATAATTTTAATCCAACAATTTGATCTTCAGTAGATGCTTCACTCCAATTTTCAGACCCAGTAGCCACTTCACTATAATTTTAGATTTTACGGTGATCAAACATTGAAACCTAACGAAAATTTTGATACGAACCGATTGACTGAACCAGGGCCGTGTGCAAGGGGGGTGTTTGCGATTCAACCCCCCCCCCATTGATAAAAATGAAAAATAAGATTTTATTTTACAATCAAAGATGATTGCTTGAAGGAAATTTCCTTATTGTAGCAAATGAATTAATCATAAAAATAGTTCGATTTAAATGAAATATGGATCTGTTTTCAACGTTCCTTTATGCCACCAGTTGGCGGTGTAGTCTATCTAGCTACACTGAGAAAACTGTTTGGTTTGATTAACCAAAATTTGGTTGGCTCAACAAAAGAATTTGGTTGCTATACAGCCATCAAAACATTTTTTTGAGCCAACCAAATTTTTTTGTTGGTTCTTTTTGTTGGCCTAACAAAACTATTTTGTAGAGACAAGAAAACTACTTTGTTGCATAAAATAAATAATATTATTTAATAGGATGGATTGAAAAAATTATTTTCTTGATTTCGAAATCTACAGAAGGTGGAGAAGTTGACTTTTATTTATTGGAATCAAAAATTTTCATTGATATTTCAAAAAATATATACCTTCAGGGTTTCTCGAACATTGAAATTAATTTTTTCAGTTTTTATGTAATTCATGAGTAAAGTTTGTTAAATTTATTGCATACTAAAATAAGTGCCTAATGTGGCAATAATAATTTTATCAAGCTTTTAATCACAAAATACATAAAAATAAGAAAATCTGGAAGATTCTGGCGGCCCTGGAGGTATAACAATTTCTTTAAATATCATTAGAATTATTTTATTTCCAATAATAAAAAGCAACTTGTCCACTGTCTGTCGATTTTGAAATTGATAAGATAGTTTTATCAAGCCCAGTTAAAATATATTATAGATATATGTGCAGAATCAAATATTTTTTGCATTCTATAGATATACAAGAAAAAGGTTTACAACGTAGAATTAAAAAATTTAAATACTTTGAACGGTTAAAGAAACAGATTGCAATATGTACAATGAACAATATAAAATTTATTCTTAAAATAAACACAGTTTTAGGTACATAAAGTACAACAAAAGTATTAATACCAAACTACAAAAGTATCTCCGTGAGTATTGTGAATAATACTAGAAGGTTTAGTATAATTTATATTTTTATAATGTAAGCACAGCCATTTACACGTAATTTTTATTTTATAAGCATTCACGTGCTTACGAAACTCTTCTATATCTAAAGATCTGACAATAAAAAAGGGTTGTCTATTATTGTCTATACAAGCAAATTCTATTATAGAGAAAGTAGGCGCATCTACAAGTGAGTTCGACGAATCTATCACAATTTTATCTTTATATCGAACGCTTTTTACGTCAATCTATGACACAGCTCTGAAAGAATTGGGCAGTAATAGTTTAAATTCTGCAAAGTTAGAAGAATTTTTAACGTTTTCTGTGATGTCTCGGCCAAAAGAAAAATCATCAAAAAATCCCCTATTATTCAGAAACCGGTCGCAAAGTCTCAACTGGTACCTTTTGGCTAATGTCAGTGGTAAATTTACTCTAGAAGTTATCACATGTGCTCCTATTTTTCCTTCTTTATGCTTTGCTTCAAATCGCATGCACCAGACGTTAACAAGAGGACCGATTGCTAACATAATGCGAGGATAGTGAACCATAAAGTGGTGTTTTGGTTTTAAGGTCTTTTTCGACAATCGAATATAAAGTTCGTGATGTTTAGTAATTAGGACTTTAAGGTGTTCCATGTCCTTTGACTTGAAAGAAGTTCGGCGGAGTATTCGAACAATATCACAAAGACACGTATACAACTCCCAATAATTGTTGTCTTCTGGTACTCTATCTCCTATTAATAAACCAAAGTACTGCAAAAATGAAAACTGTTCAGAGGCAGAGAACCCCAATTTATTCTCTTTTAATTTATCTGTAGTCAGAAATTTAGGTCTATTTCCGCTATCTACAAGACCAAAATCAAAACCTCCAAGTCTATTGTTCAATTCTTCTAAAGTAAATAGTTTTGAATCTTCCACAAGGCCTAAAATAATACTAGTCATATCATATGGAATCACCCCTTCTCCGATGTCGTGCATGATATCAAACGCGAGATTTTCAAGAACATGGAATGATTTTAGCTGATTGAATATACATTTTTCAGATATTCCAGTTTTGGAAACATCATTTGTTGCGACATCTTTATCATATTCTTCTATCTTTCGCAATAACGTTAAATCTTCAGTTGTTTGCTGCCGCAAAACATTTTTACCTACCTTGCACATTCGGCAAGGATAATTTGCAGAAAAACTTTTAACAAAGCCTGTGACTTGGTGAACACCTAAATTATCTCCTATGAATAGCAAAAAACAAATATAAATATCTACACTATCTGCTGTTTGGAAGATAGGCTTCTCTTCCATTTCTTTAAATTGTCGTATAAGTGGTGCGAATGTTGCTTCAGTTCCATGTTCTTCAAAATCACTATTTAAAAAAAGAAGAGCTAAAAAAATGTTTTCCAGCTTAGATCTAAACTCCGGTGGTACACAAGCTAGTGAAATATAAACTGATCCCATTTTATGTACGCCAGCATGTGACCCTAGTGGATTATTCGCTTCCCATTCATCGAAATAAACAAACACAGGCATAAGCAATTTTCCGGGAAACTTGGAGCAGACGCGTTTATAAAGTGTTCCCTGAATCACGTTTGAGATATTCTCTGAATCTGCAGTTAACGAATTCATATAAGATAAAATAGAATTTAAGACTTGAGGCATCTGAAATAATTTTATTAGGATTTTTTTAATTGATATTTCTTGACCGTTCGCTTTGCCTGGAACTAATGAGTACACTTGATCTATGTATTTGCCCTCTAAAATGTCACCAATAAAGTAAGAACTTGGTCCAATATAACAACCACTCTTTTCAAGAGCTAGTATTCTCTTATAATCGGTTTCTAAATCGGAGAAGGGGTTCTCAGAGGTGTCAAACATTGCCTCAATCTCACTAATATCCTCTTTAGTTATTTCAGTTTTGCTTAAAGTTGACATTACCTTAGTTTTCACATTATGAAGTATAGAACACTGAATAAATTGAGTGGTTGTATCAACTATATCCTGAACGGTTTCGCGAGTTAATGAAGATTTACTATAGAAATGTGATATATAAGTTAAGGCAGAATCATTTAAATCTTTATGATGTTGAACGGCAGAAACAGTATTAGCAATAGGTAAGACAAGACTATCAAGATTTTCATTAAATTCGCAATTTTTTGAAGTTTTTGGAATTGGATTTAGTAACGGAAAGTCTGATGAGTTTACGTTCGATATAAGTTTTGTCGCAGGTAAAATAGCCGGTTTTGAATGTTTGTTTATTAAATGCTTTCGGAAAGCATGAATAGATGAAAATTCGCGAGAGCAACTGGATTGTTTGCATATAAACTGACTTTGATCATTGTATTTATGTTTAACTTTTAAGTGATATATTAAACCACTGACATCTACCGAAGAGGACCCACATTGCCAACATTGATACATTCTAATATTTTTATAAATCTACTCTTTGGCGATATACTTTGGAACACAGGTAGACCAATTGTAATATGAAGTAAAGCATAATTTAAACCTTTAAATTGGCGAATTTGTGCCTCAGTCTTATGACACCCTTAATTTGCTTATCTTCCGCGGTTACGTGATTGTACAAATTTTGTTGTAAAAGTAACCATACCTGTTCACTCTCAGTAGGGTATTTCGCGTTCAACACGTGAAAAATTTTGTAACATAAATCCACGGTTTTCAAAGGCGATTCAATTTTAAATATAATCTTATCAACGTTGATATAACAAGCCGATATTTCTGAGAAATTCGGACCAACGACAATCACATAAGGCTGTAGAGGCAGCTTCCAACCATACATAGTCGCCTGTCGAGCGTTTCGTTCGTTTTCCAAGTCTGCTGCGTTCTTAATTTAGAAAAACATAAATGTATTAATTAATCTTTTCAGTATAAAGCAGTCTTTCATCTTTTTAAAAATTATAACAGCAGAAATATTTTTTGTTTATACACGAATAAACCAAATTTAATATATCATATAAATTCTTACTTTCACGTGTAAAATAAATCCATTCGATGATTCTAGAATAGATGGTTTCCAGACAGCCTTGTTTCTTCCTCTTATTCTGCAAGTAGATGGGCACAATGCAGACATTAGTGTTAAAAGAGTTAGGTCTCGAACATCTGGCGACCATAAAAATAAATTTAAACATTTTGTTATTTTATAAGACTAATTTTTAAATTTACTTCACACCAATAATTACCGGGTTGTACACTAGAATGTTGTAAACTCTCTAATATTATTTTGCTCTCAACATCCTTTATATCGGTTTGCATTATTTTATTCAACTTGCGTGCAAATTCAGGCCATCCTACGTAAAATTGTCTTTCACCTTGTTTAAACATTGACTTGTAGTCTCGTTCCAACTAGAAGCATATTTTTAAATAAGTCACCACAATTAAATTTCAAATATCTGATTAAAGCTAAATTATTTCTATGAATCTATAACGCTAAACAATCTTAATTTTTTGGACCGCTATTTTAATTTATTTTGCGGTTATTTTTAACGTACAAGCATATAGCCATCAGGATGCTTTATTATTGGAAACTCCTGTAGAAACACGTTGACGACTCCACCATCTTGACGTCTCAATCTCTCTCTATATGGAAAACTTTTGTCCCAAAATTCTTCAATTGTATTCCACGGAGAAGTATTAAATCGCAGGAATTCAATTGCTATTTTACAATCGGGAATTCAACATTTACTTATAGGACAGCTGTTACGATTAAGGGCATGGACAGTTTTTATTTAATACAAAGAAGACAATTGTATGCAAAGCATATTTTCTTTTACATCGCATTTCAATTAATAAAAGTATAAACGTAAAGATTTAAATGAAGGTAATTGCAAATCTAGTTTTTATATAATTTCAAAAAAAATTTTGAATTCAAGAAACTTACTTCCAGATTCGTCAGAATCCTCTTCAGTATCAGAATGCTTATCGTTTCTCTTTCTTTTTCTCGGTATAATTCCAGCATCTCTTAAAATTCGCAACTTATTCCTATAAGCATCTGGAATTTTACCTTTGGAAATCTTTTGAAGAGAACCTTCAATTTTTGGGGCTACATAATAAATTGATAAATCTTCCGTTGGAAAAATTTTGCACAGAAGTTTACCCAAAAATTCGTAATGTTGATTTTTTAAAGCAAAGCTAAAATATATACAATATATAGATTTTATAATTAAGAAACAACACGTATATTTTAATAATTAAAAAAATGTTATTCTTACGGTTGCCCAAACGGATCGCTTTGTTGTTTCTCGTTCAGTTCCTTGTTTTTGTCATAAGACAGTAGGATTATTCGTCCTTTGAACGTATCGTACAGAATGCTGTAAATGTCCTAAAATCATAAACATCAAATTAAGCTTAACTTTTCTAATAATTTTGCTTTATAATATTAAAAAAATAATCTTTTTTACAATAAATAATTAAATCTTTTATGGCTTGAATTCTATGTATGTAAACTCATAAATTTTTTAGTGATTAACAGTTCTCGATAAAAATATAATAATTATTCCTACAAGATTGAATTGCTTACCAAATTTTCTAAGGAGTCGAAAAATTGTTTTGTTGTAAGCAAATCAGAGTCTGTCAATAGTTCCGAATGTGGCGAATCAAGATTCTCGCCATCAACGTTGGATATATTTACTGGCGTATTTTTTGCTTCTGCAGTTTCATCTATATAGATCTATATCAATTAGTTAGTTAATTGTACCTAAGGAGTGAAAAACCAAATCTTATTCTGATGACATAGAAATATTATAATATACCTCATTAACAGGCGATTCGATTTCTGGTTCATGACTTGGAAGGACTGGCAAATTAATTGATAAATCAGAATTCTCAATCTCCCCTACTGTCCTATCAAGTTCAAAGTCAATAACTTCCTCGTTCATCAAAAATTGTTGTAACTTTTTTTCAAATTTAATCTGAGTACCCAGTAACTCATTTTTTAAAAGGTTTAAAATGAAAGGACTACCGGGTGTAAGTCCAGTGAGAGCTTCAAAATCAATCCATTGGTCTAAAAAAAAAAAAATCTGTCACTTTTATGCATTTTTATTACATAATATAGATGATGTGGAAATATGAATGTAGGGCATTTATAGGTTATATCACAATACACACATTTTTGTAAAAAAACATCATATAAATAAAAAATATATATAATATAATTTTTTTACAAAAATGTTTG